>JALIZH010032972.1:642500-825000 GCA_030522465.1 Rhipicephalus appendiculatus
GGTAGACGGCTGTATTCGGCCTCCTCCCTCTAAATCACTGGCAATTGTTTTCCTTATCCTCATAATTGATTGATTGATTGATTGATTGATTGATTGATTGATTGATTGATTGATTGACTGATTGACTGACTGACTGACTGACTGACTGACTGACTGACTGACTGACTGACTGACTGATTCAGCCTCCTCGCCCTGCCGTTGTTTTCCTTATCCTCATAATTGATTGATTGGTCGACTGACTGACTGATTCGGCCCCCCTCGCCCTGCCGGTGTTTTCCTCATCCTCATAATTGATTGATTGATTGATTGATTGATTGATTTTTGATTGATTGATTGACTGACAGCTGACTGACTGACTCACAGCTGCTGACTGACACTGATTGAGTGGTTGTGTCAGTGCCCCGTTTCACAAAGCCGTTTGCACGAATGTTCGGGTCGTATAAAAATGGTCGCCAGTACATCGTTATGGAGAACGGGATGAAGGGGCTGCCAAAACAGAACTAGTCGTCGATAAGGGCCGAAAGCTACACCATAGCGGCCCATGAACTGATGGGAGTGTTCGTACTCTTAGGGCCGTCGGAAAAAAATTGGCTTAGCTACGTACTAGTGGAGCGAAGAGTGAGGAAAGAGCGGAGCTGTGTGGCATTTGCCTCCTCCTCTCCCTACTCCTCACCCTCACTTCCCACCTCCTTGCTATGTGACTGCGGTATCCTTGCTTTCTCTCTCTTCCTCTTTCTCTCTCTTTTCTTCTGTCTCGTTCTTTGATTCTATCTCTTTCTTTTTCGGTCTTGCTCTCCGTTTTTTTCTCTTTTTTGTGTCTTTCTTCCCTTTCTTTATCTCAATTTCTCTCTTTCTCTTTCTTTCTTTTTCTCGCTCTCTGTACTCGTTCTCTCGCCCATCCGAGTTATTGCGTCCCACGCCGGAGAAATCGGTGCACATCTTCTGGGAGCGAAGCAGAAGACCAAGAAGAGGACGAAGAGAGCGCGCGCCGGTCGAGCAACGCGCAGGAGAGTAGACGCCGTTCATGGTGATGAACTGATGATAGTTTTTGTTCACTATGCACTGCCTAACTTCGAGCTTAAGCAGCTTCGCTGTTGAAAACACTGCGCCAGGCAGTCGATAGCTCGACAAAATGATCACAATTGTGCTGCCCAATCGAAAACAATGCTAACGAGCCAAACCTTTCGTGAACCCGACAGCAGTATACACCATTCGAGCGAGTTCTTATGATAGAAAATAGTTCGTAAAATTAGCTAGAGTGAGGAGGACCACCCTTTGATGGACACATTAACTGCCTCTGATAATTGAAAGGCCTATATATATTGCGTGTTCCTTTCCCCGCTTATTCTTTCATCACATGTCGGGACGCCAACAAGGTGGTTCATGCGACATCACCATAGTACAAGCTGCTGCCTGGTCTATATACGAGGAATGTCAGTTCTCGTTCTTCAGTTACCATGCTCTTGCCACGCAATCGTATAGGTCTGTTCTTCCTTGTCGCCTTAGTTGGGAGGTCGTGCGTAATGAAGTGATTTGACCTCCTGTAGTGGGTTTAGTGAATGTCGGACCGCGCGCGTGGCCACAAAATAGCATAACCTACATGCACTAAGCGCTGATAAGTGTAAGGCGATTGTGGTTTCAACGACACAACGATACGATAAGTAACGATCGGTACTGATGTTGTCTCCACGCGTTTTATTAAAAAGGACACTGTGGGGATTAGACGGGGCCCTTAGGGATGCAACTTAAGGTCTCATAGTGGTGTAGGAGCCCTTTAACCAAAATGTTGTCCCCAGTGCCTGTATCCACAAAGCTTATCTTACGTATGAATGGCTATTCATTGGCCAGCACACGGACACCCGCCACTCACAATAACAATAACGCCTAGAGAAAGGTCGCATTGATGAATGCGAATTGGCTTCATCACTTACTAAGTAGAAGTTCCGCTAATCGGGCCTGTAGGGCTGGGATGGATGGATGGATGAGCAACTTTATTCTTGTCCGGCAAGACGCACGTTAGCGCGCAGCGGGCGACTCCCACGTCGGGACCGCTATAGGCCAAGCCTGTCGGCCGCTCCGCGGGCCTGTTGGAAGGCTGCTGCTGAGCGGCCTGCGCCAGGCCGCGCCGCGGGCCTGGCGCAGGCCGCGGAGCCCTGCGGAAATTCCATCCCTGCGCCAGGCCGCTCCGCGGGCCTGGCGCAGGGCTGGAATTTCCTAAGAAAACTCGAGAGTGAGTGTTGTTACTTAAACTCGAGAGTGAGTGTTGTTACTTATTGGCTGAGCGCTCTCACCAATGATATGTCCACCGTCATAATTGACAGGCATCTGTTTTTAAAACAATTCTAACGTGAGAACCATATTCTTTGGGAGACTACTCCCACAGAGAGAAAACTTATGCCAGAAACGCGCGTAAGAGCGTATTTCAAACAATCGGGGAGATGGGCATGATTGCGAAGGTGACCGGCCAGCGACAAGGAGCACTTACGAATGACAACGCGTGTGAATTCGGAGCAAGGCTTTTCCAGTACCACTTGCACACCGCGTGAGCGACCGTACCGCGGGAATTTCTTTGTGTCTCTTGAGATTCAAGAAATATTTTATGTGACGCGTACTCACACTAAGCTGATTAGTACATGCTGCGTCCTGTTTCCCTCGACGGCGTCTATCTTTTTCTCTCGGCGCAGCACGTGTCAACTGACACGTTGGCAACGACAACGACCGGGGCGGCCGACTTCGAGCCTTCGTACGCGGCCGGCGAGCCGTTCACACACGAACCAGAGCCGCTGCACGCATACGCCACAAGCCAGGCAAGCACGGCGGCGTCTCAGGCTCACTTCAGCCTGCTCGACAGCAACAGCATCGAGGCGCCCGACAAGGACGACTCATCGCACAACCATGGCCGGCCGGCGACGTCTGCAGCCTCGGTCAACCACCCGCACTATGACGCCGAGGAGGACGTCTCTACCGAGCAGCCTCCTGCTGCCGAGCCTCTCAGGAGGGGCGTGTGAGTACGCATGCGCACTGCCTGGGCAAGACCGTCTTCTGTTTTTTCTTTACATTGAAGGGCCACAAAAAGACCCCACTAAGGTTCAACCTGTAATTTCTCCTGCGTCTTTCTGAATGTTGCCGCGGCACCAAGTGACGAGTTTGAGGCGATAGAAATTGTTAGTGGAAGCCAAACTTTTCCTCAAGTTTCCTCGCACGCAGACGCGATTATAGTGGACACACACGCCCCCCGCTGCTTTTCGACCAGCAGATGGTATGACTGAGGGGGCAGGGCCGCTCTACATAACTGAAACGGAATAACAGCACGTCCAAACTTACCCAACTACAAATTTGGAACTGCTCACATTAAAATATTATTGGTTCATTGCGTTTAGAATAACGTTGGCACCGTATTAATTAGTACTATCCGACAAGACAGCCAAGAAAAGTATAGGGGATGTTATTTGTAAAAATTATACAAGTATACAAGTTACGGTACGAAGAACTTTATTTAAAGATCCGGAGAAGTGCCACCCCTTAAAAAAAAGAATAACATCGTGTATACCTTCCTTGGCTGTCTTGTCTGCTAGTTCTAATTAATGTTGTGCTTAACAAAGACAAACGAGCCCTTACATTTCCCCTTCTTTGGCACCGTATTGTAGTTTCGAGGTCGGCAGCTATGTAACAATAGAAGGATATAAAAATTTCATGTCAGTCTCTTTTTAGCTGTATTTTAAGTAAATTTCAAGGATAACATAACTGTTAGATTCACCTGATACATTTTTTTTTAGTTTCAGGAGGAAGGTTATGCCAGAAATTGTGACGCCGTACAACTTTCCCACATACACTACTGCTCTTAAGTTAATAATAATATAGTTATTTTTAACAAACTTTTCCTAATTAGTCTTTTTATGGTAACTTTAGCAGCAGCAAGGTATTTCCGCCTCGACATGGAGTGCGTCTGCTAAGAGGACGGCTGCTTTACTGTCCATAACATTTTTATTTTAAAAAAAGCCTGTATTGCCTAAAAAAAAAAGAAGAAAAAAAACGAGAGAGAGAAACATTTTCTATATTCATGAAGTTTTCGTCTTCGACCCGATAATGTAAACAAGTCAAAGCACACTTATGTAAAAGCAGCGGTGCGTTCTTCTAAGTGTGCTCTCAATATCTGTGGCGCAAAATTTACCAAGTAAAACGAATGGATACACCTGGAACATATGAACTCTATGAGTTCCAAGTAGAAGTGGAATCATAAACAATGATAGCGTATGTTCTTCACATTTTGTTAGAAATAAAAAAAAAAGATCTGACTAAATAAAAAGTAGTACCATAGGGAATAATCTCTAAGGTACAATACAAGAATGATTAAGGATAACATAATAGAATAAGAACAATACAATACATGCACAATATGATTACGTAGCTACGGTAGAGAGAGAGAGAAAGGTTAAATGAAAGGAAGGGAGGTTAACCAGAAGGAAAATTGTCCAGTTTGCTGCCCTGCACTGACGGATGGGTGAGGGGGGGCGGGGGGGGGGGCGGAAGGTAAGGTAGGAAAAAAAAAGAAAGGGTTTAAATTATAAAGAAAAAACTTCCCCATCTCCCGCTAAAGGGAACCATGTGTGGATGCTAGAAGCAGCGGGGAGACGGTTAGCTTGACCGGGAGAAACGTGTCGCCGCTGATCGCGGCGCTGCACAGGAGAGAGAATGAGGCGCGCTCCGTCATTTTTTATACCGCGGAACTGTGGTGCCCCCTCCCCCCAGCGGAGTATGCAGCTGTCGCACGCCGCTCCGTAGAGGATTCCTAGAGGAGAGAGAGAGAGGGGACGCGGGAGCCGCTCCGTAGAGTAGAGGATTCCTACAGCAGAGAAAGGGGGTGAGCGTAGAAGAAAGGGGGGAGAGGACGCGCATGCGGCTCCGTAGAGTAGATGATTCCTAGAGTAGAGAAAGGGGGTGAGCGTAGGAGAGGAGAGATAGGGGGAGGGGGACGCCATCCGTTGCCGGGGTGTGGGACGCGGGGGGCCGCCCGCTCCATGGAGAGGATTCCCAGAGGAGAGAAAGGGGGGTGAGCTTAGGAGAGGAGAGAGAGGGGGAGGGGGACGCGCATGCGCTGTGGGCGCCGCTCCGTAGAGTGGAGTATTCCTAGAGGAGAGAAAGGGGGGTGAGCGTAGGAGAGGAGAGAGGGGAGGACGCGCATGCGCTGTGGTGGTGTGCGACGCGGGAAGGAGGGACGGATAAGCCCCCGCCCCCTCCCCCCAAACACATGCAAGCAAGATCGAGGAATGGAGTCAACCTGGGCGACACACACCACCTGCCTAGCCATTGCTAAGCAGCCTCTGTGCTCTCGGCCATGACTCTGGTGACTGTAGCGGTGGTTGACGGCCTTATTCTACTACAGTGTTCTGGTTCGCATAGGGAGCCTACTTCATAAAAGTGGCCGGACGCGGGACGGACGCGGGAGGGACGGACATAGCCCCTGAGCATAAGATGCTTCGCATCTAAAAACGCGCGCAATCTCATGCATGGGAGTGTCATAGTCATTCAGCTTGGCCGGTTGACCGCAAAAACTTCAGCACAGCACCTTCGTCGCTTTCCGGTTGGAAGCTCGAACTTTCCGGTACTCCAAAATTTATTGGCATGCTAACGTAGTTGGGAAGTTGTTGTCTCTGGGAGCTTTAGTGAGGACAATGACAAATGACGTGTGCAATGGCAAAGATACGAAATCATGATGCTGGAAGCGATTAATACGGTAATGGAAAATATAAAGTGTCTAGACTAATATAAACCTCAATCCTTAAAAGTTCAGAGAAAAAAGATCGATGCGGACTTAGCATCATCACATATGGATTAGTAACAACTTGATTGATTTATGAAATGTAGTTTGCAAGTGAATTTGAAGTTACGTGCAAGCTCAACTTCAATGAGAATTAGGATCCAGATTTTAGCGACAATCAACTGAATTAGTCTTGCGCCATACGCATTCCTAAAGGAGGGTTGAAGTTGCCGTTTGCTGCATTCCTTGTGTTACGGGTTTGTAAAGAAAACAGACTCAAGTGTAGGGGACAGTTATTGTTGGTTATCGCATTTACCAAAACTGGACTTTGATAGTTTCGTTGCGACATGACATTATCCGAGTGTTCGCAAATAAATGTGAGCTTGGGGAAAAAGGAGAATAGGACGTTACAATTTTCAAAGCGCGTTTTAGTAATCGTACAATCGGTGCAGTGTACGTTGTGTAAGTCACCATATCTGCCTAATATAACTTAGTTGTGAGTGAAATAGAGCAAAGTATATAGACCGAAGTGCGTTGTATTCAAGGTAACCTCTAGGTTTAACGAGCGTATAACATATAAAAACGAGCTTTTTAGATGCATAATTGACCTTCTCTTTCGTATTTACTACACCTAAGTACTCAAATGGAGAAACGCCATTATAGTACACAAGTACTCAAATGGAGAAACGCGATCAATGGGTTTATAGCTAATGCGTAAGTTTAGAAGACTATAATCTAGATTTTTTTTTGTCCTAGAATGAGATATAACATATTTAGTTTTGTTTATATCTAATGTCTATATATAATTTAAGGTTCTCCGCTGCAGGAACGCGTGCCCTGTGAAGCAGGAAGTGCTTGCTCCTTACTGGGCCAACAACACCCGTGGAAAGGTGCTGGCGCTCCTCAACGTCTACCCCTTCGAGCAGTATGTACATGCCGAGAAATGCGCGTGAGTATACCCTGCAACGACGTCCTGCAACACACGTACAAAGCTAGAAATTTGTTTTCGCAGCCTGTGAGTTTCGACTTGTTCGTACGTACTTTCGTCGCATTTCCTTTCACCATGTACTATAGGTTGTAATGAACAGCCGTTCGTTTTCTTTATTTCATTCGTTAACCTTTGTGCATTATTTTACAATCGATGCCTGTGGAACGAACGCAGAACATCACGTCCGATTCTAGCTGGCTTTTTATTAAGCGGAAAGGCTTGCCATCGCTTCGGTACCGACAAAAACATGAAGAATTAGGCTCCTTGATACACAGGTCAGTTAACGTCTCCGAATATGAAACTTTGACCTTTAGGCCTGAAAATGCGCCGCTGCATTTCTGGTTCTGCTGCTAAGTTCCATCCTCTGCTACTTTTTGCGGCACAGCCTGCCCTCATCATTCAGTAAAAGGGAGAGAGAGAGAAACGACGACAACCTGTATATGCTTTCCTTCGGATTCAGTTTAGCCCATGTAGGGCAGAGAGCAGACTCACCTACACACTTGTGGTCCAAGGCAATGACATCGCGCGAAATTGTTTAGGCAAGAAAAGAAAGCGATGCAGACAGCTGAACACAACTTGAAGTAGATAAAGAAAAAAAAAAAACGCCCGCCGTGGTGCTGATGGCATTGTTACGACCCTTCTTCCACATTCTTAATTTCGGGCCCCTTACTCAGCGCATCGTATTTTATAAAGCCTCATCACTGACTTGACCGAGCTAGCTTTGAGAAGAGAGAGCGCTTAGTCGCGTGGCCCAAGCAGAGCAAAGTACGCAGCAAAAATGATTCATAAACAATAAAAAAAAATTATTGGCAATGTCGCGTTTTTTATTCTGGTTGCGTTTCCGCACCTTTAATGAATATTTCATAGGAAAAGTACAATAGGAACCAGTTGGATATGCACAATTAGATACTGTTTGTGCCACTTTTGCGGTACAACACGTTGATACTGTTCAGCACTTCAAGCGAGGGACCTCAAAAGCAGGGGTCCGTAAAGTTCAAGCGATAGAGTATTGCCTGCTAGTCCGAGAAAACATGTCTCCGAAGCAAGGAGATGTTTCATCTTCTGGCCATCAGGGACTTTCAAGAAGCATCGAATGCATTTATGGGGCAAGTCTCAGTAGTTTTTTAAATTTTATTTTCGAAGCCTTCTCAAGTGCCCTTCGCCATAGGGCGGCTAGCTCACGCAATGCGGGTGTACGGCCGTCAGTCTGTCTGCTTGTCTGAAAACGCACTGACCCTTCGAGCCAATGTCACTTTTACTTTCCATAACTATCGGCGGGTGTATGAATAATAATGTAGTTACTTAGCGTAAGTGCCTTGATCAGCACCCTGTTGGACTTATACAGGCGGTGGCATCCTCGATTAAGCAGCGTACTCCCGAAGGCACCGAAGAAAACGGCATTGCGAAGATTCTGCGTGAGCGCGCTCACGACCATTTTAAGAGCTTCGTAAATTAAGAAAGTTTGCGCAATATTAAGAGAGAGCAAATGTTGAAGACTACTTATTCAAAGGCCTGCGGCGGGTACATTATGTACTATACTGTGCCCTAGCGAAAGTTATTTTATATTTTTATTTTCCATATAGCGAAGTCACAGATGCACAAAACATACACTGTTGGCGAAACCGGGCAGATAGACAAACACCATATAGGTTTAACAACCGTATAACAAACGAGTTTTTTTTTCACCTGCCTTTTTATTTAAAGGAGTCATGAACCACCCCTCGGGCTTGGTGCGAAAACACATCCTGCGGA
Organism: Rhipicephalus appendiculatus; assembly: GCA_030522465.1. NCBI lineage: Eukaryota > Metazoa > Arthropoda > Arachnida > Ixodida > Ixodidae > Rhipicephalus > Rhipicephalus appendiculatus. Next base: position 650,999 of record JALIZH010032972.1, read on the forward strand.
AAGCAGACACTGCTATGAAGAGCTCAGCTAAATCTTGCAGTCGTGCGCGGCAAGCAGAGTTTAGAAGCGTAGCGCAAAGTTGCCATTTTATCAGGCACCCTCTTTTCCTGAAGAGGCCTGTGCTCACTCTCTTCGGAGTTGCCAGCGGCTGCTATTTCACGTCAAACAGCAGATAGCGTGATATTGGCTAATAGCCGACATAAATCGAGGGCTGCGTTTGGATCAGATAAGCATCTTGCCACGGGGTGTCGCCACGTGTCGTCGCCGCGCTACATACCGTCTTCTAACATTACACAGTAGCCACACTTCTGCGCAGAATAATCACAATGAGACAGACTGATCGCGTTTCATCACGCAAGCTCGCGGTCATGACACGCTCTGACGTAACCTCTTTTCCCGTGCCATCCCTCCCTGCGTAGGTTCGAGCACGCCGATTGAAAGAAGCGAGAAAGCGCTTAAAGCACGCGACAAACGCCTGTAAAGCCGCTCGTTCTGGTAGGATTCGAGAAATTTTTGAGGCAATCCATCCCTAAGGCAAGAAATTCCGATACTGAGATCATTCGATAGTTACTTCGAAACATGGTTCAAGGCCCTTTAAGCATGGCTAAACTTACATGGGACACCGCGTAGATGCGAGGCGACTGCCTTAAGAAGCCTAGCCAGGAAAAACTAAGCTTCATCTCTCTTTTCTACGTGCTATTCGCACCGTGTATTTTTTCTTGCTAACCTTGAAGGGTGACAGAGTTTCGCGTTTACTGAATGTACCACATGCTCCCGACGCAGGTTCGAAAATCAGCAGATGTTCTGCCGGGACGGCTGCCGGTGCGAGCAGCAGTTTCGGCTGCACCGGCTGCTGGCCTTTGACCCTCGCAACGAGTGTCGGGGCATTTTCGCCGACTGGTTCCGCTTTCCGTCTTGCTGCGTCTGCATCTGCTACGATCTCGGTTCTCCGTCTTCCCCGTGGACATCTTCCGGCCGAGGAACCTGACATACTGCGGCTCCGACGTCGTCTTCAGTGCCAAAGCTAATTTATGCGTGCGTTGCTCCCACAGGCTCGAGTAAAAAAAAAGTAAAAAGATTTAATAAAGATATTTCGCAAACCGATCGAGTTTGCACGCCATCGCATGCACATATTTTGACTGTGCGGATGCGTAACGAGGCGCCGTACTATCTACAATAGCCATTTTTATGTCACCCTCTTCAGAGGGAACAGCAGTAGGAATGATAGGAAGACTAACAAAAAAGAATCAAGTTAACTACTTTGCACAAGAGCAAGAGATATGAGTGCTGACAAGTACCGCAGAAAGAGAAGAAGAATTTTGGTGCAAGTGAGTATGACGTGGCCAAATCGGAGGTTATGCAACCATGATCTGTCAGAAAATGTCATCGTGCTTAAGAAGCGTGGTAAGAACTTTGATGTTTGTATTGTGCAGTGCCAACGACAAGGCTTTCAAAACTGTCTCTTCGTACGGCACGTAGTTGTCGAACTTCAGTCAGATATAGCAAGCGCTTGATTCAAGACACCCTCAACACATGAATAAGATCCACATCATCGAATCGCTACCACCCTCTTCGAAATCCATACTCACATCAATGTTAACCTCCCAAAAAGATATGCAGATCCAGTGCACGTGTGTAAGCATCTGGGAGTATAACGTTGTGTTTGCGAATCGCTAAGGTAAATGTTTTAAAACTGCTAATCTTCTGTACAGTCTTTCAGCACAAAAATCATGTGCCTTCTCGACAAAAAACACGTTATCGGAGGTGCTCGCTACCACTTGCAAAAAAGCAAACAAACAAAAGAATGCTGAGCCTGGTCATTTCTATAGACCTTTTTAACGTGGGCGCCGCCATATTGGTTAGCGGGCGCCGCCATCCCTCGTCTGGCAACTCTTCTGGCATGTGCGCAGCTCCACGGTTGCATGGTAGGTATACGTGCGGCCGCAGTTTTAGTCGCTTTTTTAGTTCTGACGCGGTGAATTTCGATTGAAGTGGTGCAGGTTCTTTAGAGAGTTAGTCTGTGAGGCGTTTTGAGTAGGTTTAAGCCGTTGAGAGTCAATTGTATGATTATACGGTGCCGCGAACGAGTTCCACTTGGTGGATGCATTATATTTACAGCACTGACTTTCTGCTCGAAGAACGCACAATATTTTCAGCTCTTTCCTTTCCAGGAAGAGCAGCAACACTTCGAGGGCACAGTTAATTTTTTTCTCGCGCTGTAGGTATCGGCTTTTCTAACGCGATTTGTTTACGCCACGCCGTCGCATCGGCTATCGCTCTTACATGAAGCCGTGTGTTGACGTTTAGTGGTTAGTTTCATTTCATGGCACGGACGGCTTTGTTTGCTGCCTTGAAACTTATCTCGATTGTTTTTCAACTCAATCCAGATAGCGCTTGATCACGATCGAAATTGCGCCGTGTGTCTCTGCACAACACACTATTTACTCTTCGTTTCTTCGTAGGCACCAACTTTTGCTTTACTCTTCGTCGCCGTGGTACTTTGACCTGCGATAGATAGAAATGTTACATGGGGCTGTTTATCGGATAAAAATATTGTCATTGTTGGAATAGCCGTAGGCTACGTACCTTCCGTTCATAGCCGAGCTCGAGCATCTGCGTCGATCGGGGCCATTGCGCTTCAGTCGCCAGAAAGGAAGTGTTCTGAACATACCCGAGAACACGCGGAAGGTACAAAGTTTTTCCTATTTAAGCTTGCAAGCCATAAACGCCGCTGGTCCTCGTCAACAGGAAAACGATTTAACTTGAAGAGTCCGCAGCCGCAAAGACTCCGTGTCTGGTGATGCACTTCGTATTTTTCTCCCGACAGCAGTTTCCTTTTTCTGTAGTTGTTACTGCACCCAAAAACAGCGCAGTGGTTCCCTGTTGACTTATTACTTGCCGGCATGGCAATGATAAAGAAAAGAATCCGCAAGTTGACCTACAACACGCAAAAATTCCTCGACAATGACACACATCCCAGCGTCAACACACGCACTCCAAGCCAGCGAGCACGAGCCAGAAAGGAGGAAAGCGCTGCTGCCAGACCTGTCCTCCTCGCCCGTTAAAAAGGTCTATAGCGTAGTGAGTTTTGGTTGGCTTCCCGCAAACAAACGAAGCTGAACTTCGAGGGGGTGCGACATGTCATGCCCTTGACACTGTTTCACACGGAGTGACTTAAGCCCGTTAGTCCCACCAAAACTGCTACTTCTGTCGCATCTCATCTCAGGGGCCTGTGATATGCAATAGAGTGCTCGTTTGAGTTGGTTGGTATACACGTTCATAGAAAACGGGAAACAGCGTGAACCACAGGACAACAGGACAGAGACGAACCAAGCGCTGCGACCACATGAGAGGGGAGACTGTGTTACGGCGGCTTTCAACAAACTTTTTTGCGTGTTTCTTAGCATACGCACGAGGCCCTGTGTCTTCTCTGTTCACCTTATTGCACATACCAGAGAACTTATTTTGTGCTGAAAAACAACCCTAATTCCTGCTTTTTGCGCTGCATTTTTGATACCTTTTTCCGAACTCTGCGCTGCTTGACATTCGAGCAACTTATACTCGACAATTGCTCAACTAAGTCTGGCAAGCACGAATGCGTCATATAGGATGTCGTAGTGACATCCTATATGACGCATGACGCATGTCGCCTGTCGTATATCGCATGTCGCATGTCGCATGTGTATATGACGCATGCCGTAGTGACTTCTGATAGTGACACCGTCGGTTTCACTATCAGGAGAAGAGATTATGTTTATTGATCACTCGTAAGTGCGTGTGTGATTTACGTCTCTTCTATATATTTGAAGTTTTCAATTAAAATCATTATCCAGTTGTTAGACCAACGCTTGTTCCATCTTCTTCCTCCGCGTTTAGTCCGTTTGTGCGCTACCCAACAATGAATAAGCCTTCATGTTTTTTTTTTTTTTTATTTTTTTTGAAGTTGGTGCATTTGTTCCTCATACCTGAGTAGGTGCCTTGAGTGAGAGTGGTTCGAATATTCCTCGCAGCAGCCGCGCGCAGCAATGCCAGCAGCACCTTGTGGACTCAGTTCCAGACGCGGCAGTGGCTGCAGTAGTAACCAGCAGTAGTAGTAGCACCACTGGCCGTAGTAGCACAGTAGCAGCAGTGCCAGTGTAAAAGCGGAGCGGTTCCCTTTTTGCGAGCCGGTGCATCTCGGACGAGTTCCAGAAGGACGTCCCGCAGTTGCTCCATTGTGGACTGCTCTACAATGGCGTGGTCTCGCGGCTACTCCGCCGCACAAGAATAGATTAATATTAGAACATTATCGATTGACCGAAACATTTGGGTCAACGTCGAAAAGTAACGCGTAGGCTGTGGTAGACGCCGCAGGAGGAGATTATGGTACAATTCTGACCTCAGTGGTTACTAAACGTGCTCGTTGAATATTGTAGCCTTTCTATTTAGCATGACAACGGAAAGGAAACCATGGAAGTCATAGGCGTGTGACCTGGAGACGAGGGCTTGCCAGTAGCCCGGTAATTTGTTTTGTTTTATCTCTGCAATAAATAAATAAATAAATAAATAAATAAATAAATAAATAAAACGTAATACGTTTGTTTCTATTATTCATTGTTCTCTGTTTCGCAGTACTTTTCAAGTTAATTATAAGTTTTAATACGGTAATCAGAAAATAAACTGCAATCATTGTTTATATATATATATATATATATATATATATATATATATATATATATAAACCAACATTGATTACATTGATTATATATATATATATATATATATATATATATATATATATATATATATATATATATATATATATAGATATTATGCTGTAGGCTGGGAATTCAGGCTGTTGTTTTCCATCTGGGATGCCATTATTGTGTGGCTGAGCGAGATTGTGAACAAGAGTAGCGTACATGTTGCAGATGCAGCTGTTCTGGTCTCACACTCGTGTTCGACATCCGCCAGCGGCCGTCGCGAGATTCCCAAAGCGTTTTGCGCGTTTGCAATTACATTTACAAATACATTGTACAGTGCTCCGAATGGAATTCAAGATCACGGTACCAGAAAATATAGTCGGAAGTTGTACCGCTGCTGCCGAAGAGAGAACAAAACACAGCACCTACATTTACTGCATTTGGTATAACGTACAGCAATTTCAGTGACAGCAAATTAGTAATGTCCTCTATGTCCGCGTGCCTTAAGTGTTATTTGCGAATGGCCGAACATATGTCGAATCCCGCCACCTATTGTCAGCGTCCGCTGCCCTGAAGAGATAATTTGTTAAGACACCGGCAGGTGGCGGCACACATCCGTCGAGGTAAAAGGTATTGCTGCACAACTGCGCGTTTTGTCGCAGCATGCCTGCACTCGACTGGGGGTGATCCATATAACTGTGTGAACAATGGAGGAACAGGAAAATCTACGGGCTTGTTTCGCATCATGAGCCAGGCAGAAAGTGTTGTGGCTCGAGCACGTCCCAATGCATCACCAATTTACGAAGGAAAGAGATGTGGGAACTGGTAATTCAGCGAGGAAACGGACGCGGAATGCAGACCTTACAGAAGAATCGTTACAGCACAGGCGACGGACTGCGGGTGGCACCGTGTGCACCGAACAACAGCCATGGCTGCGCGAGCACACAGCCTTTCTAGATGATATGTTGGTACAAAGAGGCGCGCGTGCACGTCATGCAAATAAAAAAAGTGCTAGAACAACACTGAGCCTTTTGGTGCAGTTGGTTAGACTAGGCTATGGAAATTTGATTAAAGTGTATGCAGTGTACACATGTGCGACGCATTTCTTCCGGATTTAATGCTATGAAATGCACAATTCTTGGTAAAACATGCTCAAAGGGGAAACGGCATAACCCATGCGGTATTCCTCGAAGCGATTGCTGTGCTTGACACGGTTCTGGTCTTGTTTACGTTGGTTCGAAGTAGAAATATCGCATGAATGATGTTCACCGTATGACAGTTCCGCAGTAACAAGTTTCTCCATGAATTTCCTTGAATTTCGCTCATTTTTGTATACGCATATAAGGTATATTACAGCGCCGCTTTTTGTCAGATGCATGGCGTGACGCACCACGTCAGCATTTAGGTGCAGATGAGTAATTTATCGCTTGAGATTTATTGCATTTGATACTAAAAGAGCACCGGAGTGAGTTTATCAAGTCACGAGAACAACTTTGTAGCCATAAAACGTCAAATAACTTTATTTCATTGCTTTCACAGCGACGTATAGGCCTAAGCCCCGCGATTACCTTTTTCTTGTCTATTGACTTCATGTTTGTTTGGTTATAGTACAGCTGTGTTACTCATGCCTGGATAGCTGCCTTTAGCAAGAGTAATCGGAGATTTCGGCCAGCAGCAGTGGGAAACGTGGCAGCAGCTGCAGCAGTGGCCGCAGTAGCAGTATTATACAGTAGCAGCAGTAGCAGCAGTAGCAGTAGCCGCCGTGTTAGAGGTTGTAGCTGTGGAAGCAGTGGTAGCAGTAGCAGCAGGGGACGAAATTGCCGCTGTGGCTGCAGCTGTGGCAGCAGTAGCAATAGTAGTAGTGGCAGCAGCGTCAGTGTCACAGCAGAGGGGCGCGCCAAAGCAACGCGCTGCTTTCACTTTGTTGCCAGATGGACTATCTGCTAGCCGTGGGGATGGCTATGGTTGTTCCCGGCAGGGACATCTCCCACGAGCACCCAAAGATAGTCCCGCAGTAGCTTCATTTCGGGCTACTACGTCATGGCCTTGTGCTTGTGGCTATTTCGCTGCATCAGAATTGCTAGAAATCAGAGTACGTATAGAGTGATCATATAATTGTGTCTAACTGCATGAAGTAAGCCACACTTAGGTGCAGTTGAATAAAACTCTGGATTAATTTTGACCGCCGCGGTTCCTGACCATCCACATATGGTCGCACAGTGCGATGCAGCCGGAAACAAAATTAAAGCTCTGCTAGCAGAGCGCCGACACAGATGTTTCAATTTATGAATGCGACAGATCAGTCATATTTGAACACTGGCTTAGGCAGAGGAGGTGTTGGGATTGGGGGGGGGGGGGGGGGGGGAGGGGGAGTGTTCAAACCCCCCCGAATTTTTTCAATCTTGCACGTGCATACACGCACAGATACAAACACACCCACGAACATAGATAAAGTATGGTTGAACCCCTTTTGTCCCCCCCTCCCCCGAAAAGAAAATCTGGCTACGCTACCACACTAGAACTGGGACAGTTTCCACGGCATGTCACCTTCACATATAAACCCTTCAATCCGTACACGTCAGGGCTAGTAAAGATAACATTTTCGCACACTTGGCCTTCCACCAGGCATCACTCATTATTTCTGTAGCGACGTCAACCTGCCTGTGGTGACACTTCACCCGTCGACGAGCATATTCACATCTCCACTTTATCCATTTGTTATTCACCATATATTTTGTGACGTCAAAAGTTCCAAAGTACATGGCCTCATTAAAATCGAAAGTATACCTGGATCTTTCGTAGGTGGTGCACAGTAAAAAAAGGAACATCTTTTCTGGGTTATCTCAGCGTTGCCTGTTGGGCATAAAGCGAAACACACTCTTGACCAGGCTGTGAATGAGAAATCATAAAAAAATTAAAGCAGCTTCACCCTAGTGGTACCAAGCCTGAAGGAAGTGCGGAGCTGGGCAGCCTTCTTTGTTTCTCTTCGGTTTTCTCTTTCTTTGCTCCTCTCTTTCATTCATGTTCTCTTTTTCCAGTTTTTCTGTGTTTCTTCTGTTTATTTCTACTTATTTTTATTTTTCTTCCTATTTTATTATTTTCTTTCTCTCTCTTTCTATTTACCGCTTGCTTCCTCTTTCAATTTTATATACGTGATTTGTGTTGTGTTTCCCTGACCATAGTAGTAATGTCCGCACTTAATATCATCATCAAGGCGCTCGAAGAACAAGAGGAAGAAGACTTAACAGCTTAACAAGAAGACTTCATTCGCTCTAGCACTGCCAATATCTACCTTCCTGGTTAGCGCATTTGGTAGAGCGACCACCCCGGGAAGACGTTGGTTCCGGGTTTGATCCCCGAACCACGACGAATTGGCCCTCGACTATGAAGCTTTTCTCGTTTTATAACCCTTCCGCCACCTTGCGGGATCTAGAAGAACTAATATGCAATAGCCTGCAAATGACTTACGATGTGCAATGATTTGGGCTCCCTGAAAATTTATTTTGTGGAAAGCGTACAATTGTAAGGTGTATACCAGTGGGCAAGCGAACAAGAAATGGTGGAGCGGCGACGTGAAATTTCACGCGCCACTCCACTCTGTGAAGGTGTATGGCCAGCGAAGCTGTGTAGCACACGGATTTACTTCTTTCCTTTATTTATTTATAATTTTCAAGTTTCGCGTTCGCTCATTAAAGCGATCCCCCCATCAGTCTGCCTGGGCAAGAAGTGCAGCGCGTAAGTTATTTACTTGGTTATTTATTTAATTGTTAATTAATTACTTAAAATATTTACCTTTTCTGTTTATTTGCAGTGGACCAGTGGTGAGTAGTGTGGTCCGCCTAATTTCTGTGGCAAATACCTGCAAGGGGTTTTCTGTTGAGTGACTTGGTAACTCTTCGTGAAGTTACAATATCTTCATATTTCTTGTTACTTTCAGGGTCGCAGCCACGTCAACCAATTCAATCAGTTCACCAGTTGCCATTTGAACTCAGTCGGGTGGGCATTGTCGCTTTTTTTTTTTAAATCGAAGGTAAAGCCCATAAGGCCATTCGTGATGATGATTATTTTCCGTCGAGTAGGTAACTGTTCGCTGAGTTACCAAAGGCCTTGTCATATACAGCTTCGCCGTAAAACTACAGCTGGCGCCGTAACCGCCGTGGTGGCTTAGCGGCTAGGGAGTTGCGCGGCTAAAATGCTAGAGGCCCGTGCACTGTGCGATGTCAATGCACGTTAAAGAACACCAGATGGTAAAAGTTTCTGAAGCCCTCCACTAAGGCGCCCCTCATAATCATATCGTGGTTTTGGGACGTAAAACCCCAGATAGTATTATTAGTTGCGCGGCTAAGCACGGGATTACGGGTTTGATTACCCTTTAAGGGCAGTGGCATAGCCAGGGCGTAGCCCCCCCCCCCCCCCCCCCCGAATTTTTTTTGCCATGGCATATAGAGCACAAAATGGCAGCCCGACCACATCAGCCTGCCCGGCCTCCACTCTAAATCAAAGATGGGGCCCGCCCCTCCGCCCTCCTCCCCCCTCCCCCTGAAAAAAAATTTCTGCCACTTTAAGGAACACCAGAAATCTATGTAAGCGGCCATTTTCTCTTTTTTTTTTCATTTCTCTCGCATAGAATTGCGGCCACCGTTGTCGGCAGCCTACAGAGATTTTGCGTACATGTTAAAGAGCCCCAGATAGTCAAAATTTATCGAAACACCTTCAAACCCCACCCCTGCAACGCGTACTTTAAAATCACATCGTGCACAAATTTTACATACGCACAAACTGAATTTACTTAACTTACAGGCTGCGCCACGCCGTCACAAGAACATGAGCCAACGACGAGATAAATGCCACTAGGGTTGTATAGATAGGTGTGCCTGCATAAACAAGTTACCTCTCTCTTTCACATCCACGTACCCCGTTTTGGCACCTCGACCGCTTGAAGAATAATGTCTGTATTTTATTTGTCATCAGTATCGTTTGTTATTGTTGAGCAAGGCTAAGAAAGAGCGAAGAAATGAACGGCTGGCTGACTAATGCTGATGCAGGTGCTAATCCCGCGGGGTTATTGATTCGTGTTCCCGTGGTTGCGCGGCGCCACCGGTCGACGCTCGGTTATTACAAGTTGGATTGTCCGTGCACATTTTCCTTTATTCACTTGGGTTCACAGAATCGTCTACACAGCCTTGTGCATCAATGATGTGTAAGCTCTCTTGTACATCTGGACCAATAACCAGGCCTCGGCAGTTTCAGTGATTCAATGTTCAATCCTCACTAACCAGCGAAGAAAAAAAAAAGAGAAAGAAAAAAATGACGCCATATCCACGAAGTGAATGATGATGAGTGGGCGAAGCTCGATCGTTTTCATCCATGGCAGAAAGAGAATGTGTGGTCTGGAACGCACTTATATTTCATGGTCATCAGCGTCATCGTCATCGCTATCACGTGTAGTGGGTACATTCCACTATACTGGAACGCGCTTATACTTCATCGTTATCACGTGTAGTGGGTACATTCCACTATACTGCGTCATCGTCATCTTTATCACGTGTAGTGGGTACATTCCACTATACTGGAACGCGCTTATACTTCATCGTTATCACGTGTAGTGGGTACATTCCACTATACTGCGTCATCGTCATCTTTATCGCGTGGAGTGGGTACATTCCACTACACGTGGCTACCTACCTACCTACCTACTACTACTACTACTACTACTACTACTACTACTACAACTACTACTACTACAGAGGAGGGACAGACCCACACCCTAAGGAGCTTCGCCCCTAAAATCACGCCATATCCACGAAGTGAATGATGTCATCGTCATCGTTATCACGTCTAGTGGTTACATTCCACTATACTGGAACGCGCTTATACTTCATCGTTATCACGTGTAGTGGGTACATTCCACTATACTGCGTCATCGTCATCTTTATCACGTGGAGCGGGTACATTCTACTATACGTGGCTATCTACCTACCTACTACTACTACGACAACTACAGAGGAGGGACAGACCCACACCCTTAGGAGCTTCGCCCCTAATACAAGCCACAAGAAAGTATGGCGCGCTTTGCTTAATGAATTTAGCTTCAGACACATGAAGGTGTGAAAGTATAGTGAAACATGTGGGAGTAGGTACAACGTGTGGTCTTGCAACGTCTCTCACATAACGGTAGTAGCTTCCGTCGATTATCATCTCACTGTGCGATACTTTTAGGGGCGAAGCTCCTTAGGGCATAGGCTAGTCCGGCGTCGGCCTGCGTTGTCGTTGTCGTCGTCGTCGTAGCCACCCCTGTGCGATGACGATGACGCTGCCATCACGGCACAGCACATGGAATGTACCCACTATGCGTCATAACGATGACGCTGATCACGATGATGACGATGACGATCGCGATGCCATACAACACATGGCATCGCGATATGGTCTCACATGCATATCGTTTGACCACATGCAACCAACCACCATCCGAGGAACCTGCATCGATCTCGTCTTTGCAAACTTTCCACTACGACCCATCCAGGAACCGCTCTCCCTCCATTTCACCGACCATAAAGCCACAAAGCCATAAGACCATAAAGTTTGTCACGTCTTTGATGATGTACTGGGCGAATTTCACGGAAGATTCACGGTTTACCGATGAACCTGGGGAGCTTCGCCCACTCATCATCATTCACTCCGTGGATATGCTGTGATTTTTTTAGGGGCGAAGCTCCTTATCCCGTGGGTCGTGCGTCCCATGTTTGTAGTAGTAGCCACCTGCTGATGACGATGACGATCGCGATCGCGATCGTCATCCTCACTATGCGATCGCGATCGCGATCGCATAGTGGGTACATGGAATGTACCCACTATGCGTCATAACGATGACGCTGATGACGATGACGATCGCGATGCCATACAACACACGGCATCGCGATACCACATGGAATGTACCCACTATGCGTCATAACGATGAAGCTGATGACGATGACGATCGCGATGCCATACAACACATGGCATCGCGATATGGAATGGAATGGAAAAACTTTATTTTTGTCTCACATGCATATCATTTGACCACATGCAACCAACCACCATCACGTCTTCGATGATGTACCTCCGGAGCTTCGCCCAACGCATCATCATTCACTCCGCGGATATGCTGTGATTTTTTTTTCTAGTTCAATTCCTATTGTACTATTTTAAGCAAAATGTATCGCTATCTACTTCGTAGTAATATTTGTAAAATACTTCCGTGCTCCTTCAGCGTTGTTACTTACAAGTTACGAAGAATTTTATGTGCGGAGAGCTTTAGGAGCCCAGGCTGTCGTATGCTGTGGTCGCTTGGTGTAACGCAGGCAAAACCTAGGTATAAAAAAAAAGTAAAAAAAGAGGAAGCAAGCGAGAAATAGAAAGAGAGAGAAAGAAAGGGAAAATATTGGAGGAAAACAGAAATAAATAGAAATAAAGAGAGAAAAAAAGAAAGACTGAAAAAAACTGGAAAAGAGAAAAATAAAGAAACAGAGGAGGAAAGAAAGAGAAAACCGAAGAGAAACAAAGAAGGCTGCCCAGCTCCGCACTTCCTTTAGGATTGGCACCGCTAGCGCGAAACTGCCTTAATTAAAAAAAATAATTTTGCTGAATATACAGATAATTGTTTTTTTTTTGCTTTGTTTTGATCAAATATATACTGTTTGCAAAGGGCTGCTGTACACTACTGAGGGTCCATGGGAATATGCATTTTTTTTCTGCTTTCTGCCACCTAAGTAGGAATGGCAAACAATCATATTCAACTTCAAGGTCACGTGGCGACCCACCTTCACTCCCTGCGCCTTTTCTGGCGTACCATATTTCTGAGTGTTCAAGCGCCCAGCAACAATGCGAAAATATGCGGGCGCACAAATTTTCAACAGACACCTTTGTACAACGCGAGCGCACGAGGTATTACGACGCGAGCGCGCGACGTGCTTCGCAAGCTATGCGCCATGTACCATAAACAGTTGCTGGAGTTATGCGGACCTTAATCAGAGGGGGGATGGGGAAGGGTGGAGGGAGAACCCGCTTGCAAACAGTTACGCAACTTGAAACAGTGTATGACTGGAGGTGTATGACTGTGACGGTCATACACCTCCATTATATGAGGATCATTCCAAGCGAACTGTCCCAGCTGGCTTTTTCGAGAATCTCCGAAATGCTTAAAAAAAAAAGATATACATGGATTTGTGTTTCAAGAAGAGTTCGTCTTCAAAATGTTTTCCAGAAAACAAAATAATTTGAACATTTGAGGGCAGTTCCAATTTTTCCAATCGGCACCAATCTATGTCGGAGAAAATAAAACTATTCTAACGTGCAGGCCGTCCTTCACGGTCACAATATTTGCACTGCTATAATTGCCAAACATGTTTTTATTCCGATTTCATCGTTTTCGTTCGCGTGATTGGCTCCTAAAAATGACAAAGCCTGAGTGCTTTACAGGCGCTGTTTACAAAACAGAATTTCCGGATACGAAACCCAACAAAGGTGTCATAGGAATGCTCCCAACCGCTGTTGTGAAGTAAATTTTTATTTATTTCCTCATGTTACGCACAAGTGCCAGCAAATAACGCAGATATTGTAAAATATGGAATTTTGACTAATGCATGTTTATGCGGTGATCAGGCGAATAGCGGCTTTATAGAGAATGACTAACTATTTGAGTCTAAGATTGTGGAATGGTAATTTTTGTCAGCATGTTATTTTTTTAATGGTAACACTTTTTTGCAACACATGCCCAAGGTACAGCACCGAACCGTGTACAACAGCGCACAACGAAGCACAAGGAAGGAAGGAAACAGAAAGGAAGATGGCTGGGAGGTTAACTATAGATAATCTTTCAGTTGACCACCGTATACACTGGGGGGATTGGGGAAGGGGAATAGAAAGATGAGACTGAGAAAGAGAGAAGGCAAGGAAAGATGGATGGCTCTCTCGTAACCGAGATTAGATGTAAGCATGAAATGTCTGCCGGCAAAGCAGATTGGTTGGATTACACTAGTCATAACCTTGTGCATGTTCACAAGGGCACACCCGACCAAACTACACCACATTACACTGTGCACTCGTCCATACGAACTACATTGTTTGCTGTCACTGCGGCAGATAAATCTTGGGCTTTGCCTAGCGCAGGGGGCTCTCGAACTTTCTGGCTTTGGGGAACTCCAACGGCTTTTCCAGAGTGCCGCGGAACCCCTAACTTTTTCTTGAGCATGAAGACAATCAAAAGCGGGAAGGTAGGTGATACCTCCTCTCGATGAGCGCAGCCACAGTATTAACACTGCCCGCGTTGGACTTTCTCTTTTCTTTAATACCGAAGGCCATCGCCATTGATGTAGAACTCCCGATAATAAGACTTGCGATTTCCCCCCGCCCTGCTCCGCGAGTCGCGTAAAGCACCGCGTAAGCAATGTGTTCACGCAAACGAAGCGGCGGACCTATACTGAGGCCTGTTTTATTTTTTGCAAAACAAAAAGAAGGCATGCCAGTTCCACAGAGAAACGGCCGTCGACCAATACACCGGTCGTAACGATTAGCCTAAATGCTCGTGTAGCCCATAGCCGGCACGAAGCGACGCGTCTTACGCGTATTAAAGCGCTCGTTGCGCGTTTTAATTACAAAACCGACATAAAGCGGTGGCAAATCACCGTGTACGAAAACCGGGCCACGTGATCGCCGACGCACCATGAGCCACGGATGAAGCACCAAGGTGCCCGTTAATGTTGTTTGAACTGGTTTGAACACTCAGGAACATGAATTACCAGCTCTCCGCGCGTTCTGTCACAGGGGTCCACAAATCGAGAAAGTTTCATGACGCGCACTAGACGGCGAACCTTTAGTGCTACTACCACGTGGGTCTCCCCGTTGACACCCGATGGGCGGATGCGGCGTGCGATGGCTTCGTTAAGTGCAAAATGCAATGCAAATTTGCTTGCCAAAATAAATGAATAAGTTGCTAATGGGGGTAAAACGGCAGCCGCTTGAACTCGTTCGCGGAACCCACTCGCAGAACCCTAAGATGTCCTTCACAGAACCCCTAAGATGGGTTTCGTGGAACCTAGTTTGGGAACCCATGGTCTACGTACGCGGCTGATGCGGCCGCGGCGCGACAGCAGGCTGGTGCGCTTCACTCACTGTGGCACCACCTCTCGAAGAATGCGGCAACTCGCGCCACGGAAGCGCGCCGTTTAGTTGCCCACCGCTGGCGTTCAAAAAAGCGCGGTCTTGGCTCCGGTGTTAAAAAGAGCAAGTGCATGTTGCCCCGTGAAGGGTCAATAAGAGTTCGGCGTACAAGAATTTACAGCCAACGATAGTGTGAAGAAACACTAAGAAAAACTGTGCAGCAATATGTTTTCTAACTTGTTTCGACCGCATCTATGGTATGTAATGCAGTCGTGTACGAGGGGAGTTTACTGCCAAAGAACGCACTTTGACAGTATATGGCTGGGTGAAACGAAAATGCGTCTGTCGAATGTTGACAGAAAATTCTCCATTGGCTGCGCCGTCAGTGACGTCGTTCTTTACGTCCTACCCAAGCGCGTGCGCCCCTGGCTGTGC
Organism: Rhipicephalus appendiculatus; assembly: GCA_030522465.1. Classification (NCBI taxonomy): domain Eukaryota; kingdom Metazoa; phylum Arthropoda; class Arachnida; order Ixodida; family Ixodidae; genus Rhipicephalus; species Rhipicephalus appendiculatus. Next base: position 666,256 of record JALIZH010032972.1, read on the forward strand.
CGTCTCCTACGTTGTGCTCTCCGTTCCTCCGTCGTACTAAGCATGCGCGCCATGGCGGGCGGAATGCTTGGAGGAAGCGGCGGGGAGGCGACGGTGCGGGAAAGAACAGCGTCAACGTGGCAATGGCGCAAACGCGTTCGCCGGGGTAAACGCCCGCTTTCGGCGGGAGTTTCTCGCGCGGAACTTCAGCTGCGACACTTCGGCTGCGACGATCCCGTTCACTGCGCGTCTGCCATGCCCGCAGTGAGCCACACGGTGGTGCTCGGCGACGCAGCCGTGAACTCAACTCGTCTCGTCGACGGCACGCATTACCTAGCCATCGCTCTCGGAGTAGGGTATATGTTACCGTATCCCCACTCTACAACGAACACGCCGATGAGTTGTCGTTTCCGCAGGTATACTTGGGCCATCCGCGGAAAATCAGAAGTGCAGAAGCCACGCCGTTCTCCAAAGCCACCCGTGAGATACGGTGCCCGGACCGACGAGGCGGGGAACCGGCTCACATCTTGTACATGGCATGTTCCGGTTCAACATCGTCGATAAGACCGTCACATTCCGTACCAACGATGTTCGGAGCACCATCACTCGTGAGCAACTATAGAGAGCGGTGACATTGTGAGAGATGCGCTTGGCCGAGACACGGCGTTCATGCGTGGAGTCCCAAACACGGTCGATTTCTGGCTGGAATGCAAGAAAGAGGTGTTCGCAATGACAACGCAACTCGGGAAGCCAACGACATTTCTAACTTTGTCTGCCTCCGAAGTTCACTGGGACCGCTTAATTGAGCTGCTCGAACGTATCAGGGTACACGGCGACGACACGCAACGCCGGTTCGTGCAGGAGATGGCGTTTCTCGAACGCGTAGAACTTTGGAACAATGATCCTGTGGCGTGTGTGATTTACGTCAACATGCGCTTCGACGTCATCCTCAACATCCTTAAATACCGGTGGACTTCACCGTTCAAACCATACCAATAATTTAGAAAGGTTTCAACACACCATCGGGATTAACCCACTGCTTAACACAGGGGCCGCACGTTTCCGCTTCGCTGGTTAACCATTTGTACGGAGTGCTTGGGCGGTGAATTTTTTTAAACTTTGGAGCTGATTGCCCGAATGTCTCGTTGACGAGGCGCGCATAACGGCGCTGGCATTTGGCTCGTCACTTGACGGTCGCTGGCAACCGTAGCTAACCGCATTTCATGTTTAAAAGGCAGTGAACTACTCAAGCATAAGGGACTGCATCACAAGTCAGAGGCATTCGCCCGTTGTACCTGAAAAAGCCCAAGAGTGCCTTGCATTGAAAGAAAATGGACTATGTATTCCCTTACGGAAAAGTTCCAACTTGCCTCTTATGGCATGATTGTGCTTTCGAGAACTTATCTTCCTATCTTACTTGAATATTAGCCCACTACATATTTTATTAGGCTAGTAGCGAAAAAGTGTTCTGTTTCGCACAGAAATGCGCGATTTTTCCGCCACGGTAGCCCGAACGCAATGCTGCTGAGTGTATTAAAAAAAGTATAATGTACTTCGAATTGCGTAATTGGCAATTTGCAAGGAGCGGACGACCTTCGCAGTTCATGCACTATCTACTAAGGCAAGGATAACGGCAACTGATTTTCGCGACCACAGCTTATCATCTCTCTCCGTCGCCACATGAGTATCCCTTGTATTCCTGCTGTTCATGAGTCGAACCGCGATTTACTCACAAAATAGCCGACACTGTATTCCGACATCCTCTTCAGCACCACATATTCGGTCAGCAGCTCTGAAATTCCTGCTCCTCATTCTCGAACATGCTGGAGGAATTGGCAGCTTCTTTTTGCCTGAATGATGTTCAGAGGAACGCGTCTATTTCTTCTTCGATACCCTCCCCTTTTCGGTATAAGGTCGCACCTTGTTAGGGTACATCATTTCTCAACGAGTAAGGATGAGGCACTACGGTAAAATTTCCGCCAGCATGTATAAAAAAAAAAGGCAGAAGTTCTGAAAAAATGTAAACGTTCTATTCAAAAAACGAAAGTGATAAATGTCGTTATGCCTGAACGTGACATTGTTAGTTTTTCCGACGCACTATCATAGCTGGACAAGCGTCACGAAGCATATTAAACATTTGTGGGTGTACTATAGTTCGCGATATCGTTTTTGTCTGTCTTCTCACATCTGCATTTCAGTTAAAAGCAACAGTTCATCTCCAGTAAGTCTCATCACTTTGTCTATATAAGTCGGATATATCTACTGAGCAAAGCTTTGCTGTCGTTGGTGTTTGAAATGAGAGCACTGCATATTGCCTGGCTTATTTTGTTTTTCGTCTTTACAATAAACAACCTAAAGTCATGAGATTACTAAATCCATCTTTTCTTATAATGTACACATCAGTGGGTGTTCATTTGTATCCAATTTGTTGTAAATGACCAATGCTTTAGGTTGTGATTATAATGCTTGTTTTTACAAACTATTGTACAAGCCTTTTGTACCAACGTGCAAGGAGCGAAAGTTTGCTAAAATGGGAAACATGGATGTTCTACCGTAACTGTTTTTCTGCGCATACGAAAACCGTCGTTCTCTATATGATTAGGCTTTCGTCTTCTTAATTTATTATTTGTAAACGTATGAACTCTCCCGTCCACTTCCTAGTGATCTCCCTTCTCTCGTCGTTTCGTGGCTCGCGTATTATTCTAGCCGCAGCCTAATGTCAATAAATTTTAGTTTGCACATAAACACTATGTTACCCTACGTGACTTGCATGACCCTCGAGGCCTTCTATAAGTTATGCAAAGCGAACGTTAGCACGGCTCGGACGCAAGAGCCTCACATATGTTATGTTTTATTGTCGATGCTTTTATTGTCGATCTACAGCATTCTCACGGGGCAAAGTGAAATGTTCAGATGGAGGTCCCTTAGTCGCTGATAGTACCAGAAGTTCATTTAAATGAACAAAAGCGCAAAACTGACAAGGTCACAAAAGAGCGTGCAAGCAGTTAGCGCGACCGACAGATGTCACCACTGCCCTTGAAAGTTTCAGCCACGACCACCGCGTTGAATGCTTCGATTATGCAAAAACGCCATCGTTTGGCGAGAAGCCAGCCGGCTTCTTCCGGAACCGGCGAGGTCACACTCGGTCTACTTTTGGTTCACGCGAGATGTAATATATGACGTCGTTAGTTACTCTCCTGAGCGCGCTCCTTGGAAGAACGCGCACGGCCCTGCGCATGACTCACGGGTACCTTACGCCTTCAAGACGATTGATAATAATAATATCTGGGGTTTTACGTCCCAAAACGTCGATATGATTATGAGGGACGCCAAAGGGGAGGGCTCCGGAAATTTGACGATCTGGTGTTCTTTAACGCGCACTGGCATCGCAAAGTACACGCTTCCAGACAATTGAATTATTAGAGAAGTAATTTTATCTACTCGAGCGTAACTGCAGTCTCAAGAGCAAAGCGACTCAATATAGCGCGCGCAGTTGTGTCTGAGCGCGAGTTATATTTTTGTAAAAATTACTATGACGAGAACGCCAAAACTCGAGGAACACGTTAAAAAAGCACTGAATAAAGCAGGCCAAAAAAAAGACAGCCATTATTAATAATAATTGCTGGCGTTTACATCCCAAAACCACGATATGATTATGAGAGGCGCCGTAGTGTAGAGCTCCGGAAATTTGGACCACCTGGGGTTCTTTAACCTGCACCTAAATCTAAGTACACGGGCCTCGAGCATTTTCGCCTCCATCGAAAATGCAAACGCCGCGGCCGGGATTCGATCCCGCGACCAGCGGGTCAGCAGTCGAGCACCATAACCACTAGACCACCGGGGCGGAGAGAGACAGCCATTATTGGAGCGACAAGAGCCTGTTATAAGTGGGAACATGTGCTCAAAATACGAGAAAATTTTACGTGAAATCCCTATCTTTCGATGATGATGTTTGGTCGTATTTACCCTCTTGAAGGCGTTAATTCTTGCGCGCACCAGAAAATCAATTTATTTAGCCTTACTTTTAATTTTCACTCATTTTCTCAATTAACCTTACCTTTTTCGTATAAGTGAAAAGTACCTGGAGGCGTACTACTTCTAACCTATTGAATTACACGCCTATCCAGGCATATTTGCTTAGAAATAACCCGTGCATTTAGGGCAACTCACTTAGTAATCGAAGACCAAGTAGCCTTCTCCGAAGCCTTTGTTGATCTTAGCTTGGAAAGCTTCACATTGTCGTTTCCTCCTCTTACTCGTACATTTTGCATCCATAAGCCTTTCATTCTATAGCCTATGGGGCACCGTGACCACATGTCATATCAATAGATCCTGAATCGTCGAAGATATTGGTGCTAGCGCTTGTTTTTTTCTCGACGATTTATGGCTAACCTCATCAAGGTTATGCAACATTTTAAATGACGGCACGGCTGCATGCAGGTCACGTAGCAGGCTGGGTGTCTTTTAAAAATTGTCTGCTACGTTTTATCGCTTGAGTTGTCGTCTTTTTTTTTTCGGGAATGTAATAATAGGGACTACTTTGCGACAACGCGTCGTAAATACAAAGGCTGTGCGAATTCCAACGGAAAGTTGTATATATAAAACTGCTGTTTAGTTTACTTTAAGAAGAAGATTTAGCTTTGGGCAAGGTTGCTCGGGGCCATCTCTGAGGCCGCCAATTCTAATGCAGGAAATGCTTTGATGCTGTGATCTACCCGCTGGGCCCAGTTCGTATTACACTTGTTGCATTTGAAAGCAAAAGTTAGATTTTTTGGAACAATACGCGAAAGAGAATTCGGATTTAAAGCTTCAGAGTTCTTAGAAAAATCACGTAGAGCCGGCAAATTAAAAAAAAATTTTTAACCAAAATGCTTAGACGCCTGTAACTTTGCATCAAAAACAGATATCGCAGCTCTGTAGAGTGCAAGTGCCACAGAGCGCCTGAGGAGGGCAAACCTGACTTTGAATACATTGCAAATTGCAAATTGTTGCAATGCACTCGAAGGTTTTGCGGAATTTGCTATGTATTCGAAGGTTTTGCGGCAGCCTAACAAACGAATTAGTAGTTCCTTTGAAAGCGCTTTGTATCAATCTCGTTTGTTTTAAATGTATGTTTGGGTATACCGTTTACATATTTGTGACGTCGGTTTTGATTGCTGACTTTGGCAGCTGTCAATGCCGCACTTTCATGTTTTCAAATTCTGGCAGTTTTGACAAAATTTATATTTACATTGGAGCTCCCGAACTGAGTTTTTCTCCCAAATTGGATTGTGTACGGAAGAGCAGTTATGAAGTTTAAGTAATGGTTGTACTGGCGAGCCATTCCAGAAGAGGTATCCAAGTTATATACAAAAACAGAACAGCTTGCAATGACAGTCGCTGCAGAGGATGACTAAAAAGTGATAAGCAAAAGAATTGCCACCATGTGGGCAGGTTAGTCGTTTCCTAAAGAAACTTTCTTAGCCAGCCAAACAGCGTATGCGTGGTCTTGCAGTTATCTTGCACCAAGTTAAAAAAAAGATCATTCACCACCATAAAAACCTAGTGCATGTTGCTTTGAGTCTTGTTTAAAAACCAGCGAGTCATATTTCCGTCCAAACATCTCGTAAGTTTTGGGCCGTAAATTATTCAATGCTCAATTATTGTTCATATCGCCAAAATATCAACCAGAAGCTTGTAGGCAATCGTCACAGGTGTCAACGTGATATTAACGTGATAGCGTTAAAGAGCTATCGCGCCACTGCTTGAAACTGCCTAGAAAAAAAACACTACATGAACGGCATGTAGTAGAAGGAGTGTCTTTAGCGCATTTCATATTGCCTGGCAGAATCCTAAAATCACACCAGGCATCAAAACAAGCGAATTGCGCTAAGAGTGGGTGGTTTTAAGCTGCCTGCCAATTCCAAAGTGTGCAGCTGCGCAAATGGACGTGGCACCTTATGGACGAGTAGTGGGTACTTCGCCAATTATCAAAAAAAAACAAAAAAACTGGGAGACCTCACGCACTTTCGGAATCGATGCAATGCGAAGCAGCCAGCAAGGAGAAAATCATGCCGCACATAACATGCATGCCGTGATTTACATGTTAGGACCTGTCATTTATGTTCGTCATACAGTAACGTCACGCAAAGACAATTTTGGTGTATATCAAGCTAGCGAAACGGCCGCGAGAGCACCATGAGCATTGTATGGAAATCACGTACATGACAGTGTCATGATTTGAATGTTACCACGTTCCATTTACGTTCGTCATACAATAACCTCGCGCAATATTCCTTTTGGTGTATCTCAAGCTAGCGACCTGGACGCAAGCACACCATGACCGTGGCATGTAAATGGCGTTGTAGATGACATGCATGTCATGATTTCATGTTATCACCTACCACTTATGTTCGTCATACAGTCACGTCACGCAATACCAATTTTGGTGTATATCAAGCTTGCAAAACTGCCGCGAGTGCGCCATGAGCGTGGCATGAAAATCATGTGGTACATGGCATGGATTTTATTATGTTCATTTTACGATCTGTCATTTATGTTTGTAATACAGACACGTCACGCAACACCAAGTTTAGTGTATATCAAACTAGCGAACTGGCCGCTATCGTGCGATGAGCGTGGCATGCAAGTCATGCTGCACCTGAGACGTCATGATTTCCATATTGCCACTCGTCATTTACGTTCGTCATACAATCACGTCTCGCAATGCCAAATTTGGTATATATCAAGCTAGCGAAACGGCCGTGAGCGTGCCATGAGCGTGGCATGCAAGTCATGTTGCACATGACATATCATGATTTGCATACTAGCCACTTGTCATTTATGTTCGTCATACAGTCGCGTCACGCAATACCAAATTTCGTTTATATCAAGCTAGTGAAACGGCCTTCAAAGCACCATGAGCGTAGGCATGTAAATCATGTTGAATATGACATAGTCGTCATGATTTTCATATTACCACCTGTCATTTATGTTGGTCATGCAGAAATGTCTCATCACACCAATTTTTGGATGTATCAAGTTACGGAAACGGCCGCAGGAGCGCCACGGCCATGGCGTGTAAACCATACCGTTCGTGACAAATTATTCACGATTTTTATGATATGACCATTCATTCATGTTCGTCATACAGTCATGTTATGCCATACCAATTTCGGTATAAATCCCATTAAAGATACGGTCAGGAGAGCACAAAGTCATAGGCGGCTGATAGATGGATAGATAGGTACGCTCAAAGTCGCCGAAGTTCGATAAGAAATGCTTCGCATTTAAAAAAACTATTACGTAGTGAGCACTTAGCAACTGTACATTTTGTAGACATTTTAACATTGTTTGAAACGGCCAATGTTATGCGCGCAACCGTTCCTTTCCTTGCGGCATGGTTGAAGGCAATGCGCACGGGGCCCGATTACGCTATCGCGTTCTACACTTGAAGGCGAAGCTCAAGCGTCCTCCAAGTTATTTTACAATAAGGTAAGCACTACGTGTTTATTTTTTGTTTCAGGTGAAGAGATAGCCGGCCGAATAGGGAAAATGTCATGTCGCTGTGCACCCACACGCGCCGTGTAGGAGAGTCAGTAAACATCCTCACTGGAAAAGCAAGTTGCTGACCTGTTAATGGTGCTCAGTGATATGAGGCGTGATTTTTTGTACAGTACCCCAATACCTCCCGGTGATATTTGCCAAACACCGTTAAATAAATCAGCTGTCCTGAGTTTTCTTTCTTTTTTTTTTTCGCTTTGAATGGCTCACTTTATTTGCCAGCGACGCTGTTTTATGGTGTTTCTATAACTTAGTGAGCACGGGTGCGCGGTTTCACGATATGTTTATTTTTTGTTTGTTTTTCATATATCACAGGTTCTTTTTTTAGATATGATGAATAAGAGAGGTTAGTGCATTTATATCAGTACCTTCTCGCTCATCAAACTAAGTGCAATATACCGAAATAGATAAATATAACACAAAATATGTCACCCAGTAGAAAATCAGCAGATGTGCAAACACAATGCAGTCCAACTTACATGATTCATGAAGATTCAAGCAGTAGTTCTGGTGAGCAAATTAAGTTCACAAGTTTATGCGTAAAGTCAAATATTCTGTACGGCTTGTGATACTAAGCAATCACGGAAGATATTTACCCATTACGTAAACCCACAACATCACCCAATTTCCAACACATACCAATTATGTCACAGATTTGGTGTATAGGTTAAACTGGGGTTCATTATTTTCTTAAAATATTTCTTTCTTTAAAAAAATGTGACAAGTCCTCTTCTCTGAAGGCCCGCTGTTGGCCAAGGACAAAGTATTTTCTCCAGAGAGAATGACCTTCTATCTAAACTTAACAGACTTGCGGGCGCTTTATCTGCCTCGAAAAAAGCACACACGTGACGTGTACCATTGCCGAAACACATAACATTGGTTTTTTAAGTTCTTTACATCTCGATTTTTCAGTGCAAAAAAAATAAGTGTAATTGACGCCGCGACAATTAGAAAAAAGATGATACAGTTAGCTAGCAACGTTTATCAACTCATTAAAGTTTACTGAATGATTATATTTGGGGGGCTTGTCAATGACCTGCTAGAGCTGATTCCATTGTATGTCTTCAATTTTATTAGTTTCGTCGCTCCATTTAACCTTCCGTCGTCCTTAGCCACGCCCATCTCGTAGTGTCCATTCCGCAGCTCTAACTGACTATTTGTCGTCCGTCCTAATGACGTGCCCTGCTCCGGTCCATGTTTTAGATGCGAAGCATCTTATGCTGGGGGATGTGTCCATCCTACCCGCGTCCCGCGTCCGGTCACTTTCATGAAGTAGGGAAGCGCCCACTATGCGAACCAGAACACTGTAGTATACAATAAGGCCGTCAACCACCACCACAGTTACTAGAGTCATAGCCGAGAGAACAGAGTGGCGGCTTAGCAATGGCTAGGCATGCGGTGGGTGCAAGCAAAGAATAACACGCACTACCGGTGGTGTCTGTCGCCCACGTTGACTCCATTCCTTGATCTTGCTTGCATGTGCTTGCGGAGGCTTTGTCTCTCTCTCCTTCACGCGTCCCGCGTCCCACACCCCCAGAGCGCATGCGCGTCCCCTCCCCCCTCTCCTACGCTCCCCTTTCTCTCCTCTAGAAATCCTCTACACTACGGAGCGGCGCCCGCGTCCCACACCACCACAGCGCATGCGCGTCCCCTCCCCCCTCTCCTACGGTCCCCCCCGTTCTCTCCTCTAAGAATCATCTACTCTACGGAGCCGCGCGCACGACAGGTGGTGCGACAGCTGCATATTCCGCTGGGGCGTCACGGTAGTTCCGCGGTATGAAAATGACGGAGTGCGCGCGCCTCATTCTCTTTCCTGTGCAGCGCCGCACTGGTCCCGACTTCGCCTCAAGATTTTCGCTGACGCCAGCAAAGGCTGGCACGGTTTGCCACAAGCAGCCGAAGGGCATGCGCTGCAGGGACCAGTTGGCACGTGAGCTTGCCGAGGCTTTCTTCATCATGAAAAAAGAGACATTTGGGTCAGTGATACCTCCATAAGATTGTATGATAATGAAAGCCGGTTCCTCGCATGCGCATAGATGAATTTGCAGTTTGTGTCGTATAAAATGCGTTTTCTTTTCAATAAAATCCAGTCACGAGTCTGCGCCCGTCCTCGTTCACTTCCTTGTCCCTGTGTCCTTTGCGCAGCACTTTGTTTAATCATGTTTAACCTCGTTATTCCGCGGTGAATTGCCTCGCATGCGCATAGATGAATTTGCAGTTTGTGTCGTATAAAATGCGTTTTCTTTTCAATAAAATCCAGTCACGAGTCTGCGCCCGTCCTCGTTCACTTCCTTGTCCCTGTGTCCTTTGCGCAGCACTTTGTTTAATCATGTTTAACCTCGTTATTCCGCGGTGAATTGCCTCGCATGCGCATAGATGAATTTGCAGTTTGTGTCGTATAAAATGCGTTTTCTTTTCAATAAAATCCAGTCGCGAGTCTGCGCCCGTCCTCGTTCACTTCTTTGTCCCTGTGTCCTTTGCGCAGCACTTCGTTTAATCATGTTTAACCTCCTTATTCCGCGGTGAATTTCTATTACATGTGCTGGCTCCCGTCTTAGCAATCACTTTGATGTACATACTGCTCAACGACATCTAGAGCCCTGTTGTTTATCACAAACTCTTGCTTTTTCGCAGCACCACCTAAAATTATGCTTGCTTTTCTGCCTAATTATCTTCAACTCTTACGCTGTCAGAGTTGAGGTCTTCAATAAATTTGTTTATTGCAATTTGTCACCGTCATTACTAATCCTTTTTTAAAAAGTACGATGAGGCCTGCGAACCGTAGTTTGCTTAGGTATTCTCCGTTAATCTTTATTCGGATTTCTTCCCGATCTGGTAGTTTGAATACTTCTAAACATGCTGTGAATAACAATGTAGCGATTGTATCTTTTTGTAAGCCTCCTTTTTCGATCGCTGTTTTCCTGCTTTTCTTGAGTTAGAGCAGGATGGCCACGATATCTCTGTAGACGCTGGTTATGGTATTCACGCATGTGTCAAGTACCCCTTGCCGACGCAATGCTTCCAAAGCAGCTGGTATCTTTGCCAAGTCGAATGCCTTTTCCTAATCTGTGAATACCATATCAAGGTTTTCTTTTTTTAGCATTCTTGCAGATTTCTCAATCGTTATTTAGTGGGTCACATGAAGGTGATCCATGGTAGAGTACCCTTTACTGAAGCCAGCTTACTCTCTAGGTTGATTAAAAGTCAAGTGTATCTCCCATCCTATTCGAAATTAATTTCATGAGTATTTGTATAATACTGAAAGTAGGCCAATCGGTTTGTAGTTCTTGAGGTCTTTCACGTCTCTCTTTCGGTGTGTAAATAAGATAACGATGTCTCTACAACTCGCTGGAACTTTGAAGTTTTAAGGCATATTGTGTAGACTAGCTTGCTTCCTAAACAGACAAAAAATTCGGTGGATCCCACGCATTGGGGGGAATCAGTTTCATGCGAAGCAGTCTGCGAGTAGCAGCGTATGCCGGGTTTTTCGCTTTGAGTCAAGCGTAACGAGGTGCATCGACGACTTTGTGTAAGTTGTGTAGTTGTGCGCATATCCATGGTTTCACCAGGAACGCCGAGTACATTAGGGTGTAAAGGAGTATGCCTTTTATACCTTATGGTTGGACGTACTGTCGGCACTTAAATTAAAGCAGAGACTACAGTTTGACCTGCACGAAGTGCACACTACGGTGCGATGATGTGCGTATCGGAAGTTGCAGTCGCTAGCGCATTCGCGCAAGGCTTGGCTATAATTTGCGTGGTCATACGTGTACATTTGTAACGTCTATTACATAGATATACAGGCGGAAAGCCAGCACTACAACCGAAATTCGTGTTGTCGTGACATAACGCTTGTATACCGTATTTTTCCGAAGCAGTTTGAAGCAATGGCGTGGCTGTGTGGTAGGATACTTGGCTGCCATGCCGAATGCGTGGGTTCGATTCCGGCTCGAGCCGTGATTTTTATTGTTCTTTGTCTACATCGGTATATCTCACCCATCGACAACGCCACCGACGCCGGCAGCACGTTTTCTATGATACGCGCTCGCTCAGGCTGTCGCGTTGAGATTTCCGAAGTCTGGGTTGATATAAAGTGTGGGTCTCCTATGGCGCGTATACCCCCATACAACGGACTGCTGTAGGCGGGTAAGTGCCACACGTCACTGGTGGAAATGATTACATGACGTACGCGACAGAGAATTCACATTATTCACATGATGAACTGCGAATCACGTTAATCATGCACTGAATTCCTCCTATGGCAGTTATGGTTAAGGAGACGAGCATAACCCAGTTAAGGGGGCGAGCATGAGAGCGCCAAGACGTAAGCGGCTAGATAGATAGATAGATAGATAGATAGAAATAGTAAAAGTGCATTTCGTTCGATAAGAATTGCTTCGCATTTAATATCCTCCATTACAGACCGAGTCGTTTGTTAGGCTGTTTTCCCAGCCGCATTTCCGCGGGACGTGCCTCGTGGGACCTTTCCAAACTCGTCGACAGTTACGCATGAACTTTGGTGTCATGTTCGACATTGATTTTCCTCACGGCAGGGGGGATTGATACTTGGACTGTGCAGTTCAGCGTACAAGTCGTCTACCAGCTCCATTATGTCATTAAAATTGTTAATAACATCGTCGTTTGGTCCAAACCGTTTGCGCTTAATGGTGGACAAATAAGGAGTACCAACTAGCTCGAACTTACACGTTGTTAAGTAATATTGGTCCGGTTATCTTTAACTGCATGCATTATTACCTTTCTCGTACAAAGTTTTCTCTAAAGCTGCCTCGATATTACTGCCCTCTTTTACTACTCCTATCTTTTCGACATTACAGCTTTATATGTAACTGAATTTGCTTAGAACTGTTGATCAGTTTTGACAGCTCAGCGAATTTTATTTCGAATCTTGAGGTATAGTCATTTTCATCCGTTGTCCTATGTTCATTGAGCATTTAGTGGCTTGAGAGAGGTTTCTTACTTGCTGTTTCGGTGCCTTGCTTCTAAATTTAAGTACTGCTTCAGAAATTATTCTAGTTTTGCTTTTGTTCGTATTCACTCTTATTCGCCTAGAATAGTTCGTCTTTCGTTAAAGCTTGATCGAGAACGTTACAGTAACTACCACGCGTGGCATTTTTAAAATTTTAACACGAAAGTGTTTTATGCCGGGGTCCACCACGGCTCCTCTGACGTATTTCCGTCACGGATATGACGTTGTAAAATATAAACTAAGATATTGAGATCAAAGAAAAAAACTAGAAGAAAACGTTCCGTCACCGGGCGTCGAACCTGTGACCTCTCGCTCCGCAGCGCGCGGCGCGAAACCACTCGGCCACGAGAGCGTACGTACCTCAGCTTGCTAACGGCAAGCTATTTATATACACCATATGCCGTTGGCGGTCCTCAGAGCTCCTCGACTTCAGTGCGTTTTCGTCATCAGTAGCGAGATGGCGCGAAGGTGGCACGGAGTGCGCGCTGTAAAGGTCACCGTGCCTCTCGCTGCGGTGAGCGCGCGCCTCCACGGGGCGTGGCCGCTCATACGCGCGCGCTTATCTCCTGATCGGGGCAGTTGGGGCGCTTACGTTTTGTGCTTCCACGGCAAGTTTGCTCTGAAGTTACAGTGGCTAAAAGTGCGCGAAGGTGTCTTCGCTCAGCGCACCGGCCGCGTTTACGAAAGGAGCGTGCTGCTCACACACGAGGTAACAATTATTACAGTTGTTCGCTCTCGTCTTATGTATACTTGTGCGGTCGTTTCGTGCGTCTTTCTTTGTGTTAGAGCTGCGCGCTTTAGATGTCGAGCTATGACAGTTAGTCCGTGCTCGTCCTGTGTATGCTCGTTCCGTGCGTCCTTTCAGCTTGAGGTGCACGCAGCAAGTTTCAAGCTGCTTGCCGTTCTTCACGTGGTATTTCAATTCGTTGCTGTAGCATTCATTCATTCACCCTTGCGGTGAAACAATGCACAATAAACGCTCAACTACCTGTGTGAAGACACGTTGCACTTTCGTGTTATACCGATTCCTTTGACAGAGGGATCAGCCATGTTTTTGTTTGCACTCTTACTTTTTTTTCTTTAGCGCGCGATTCTTTTACGCAGCTTCTCGTATGTACTGAATGTTTATCCTCCATTTTGAATCGTTACATGGTCCATTTTCATTACAGTATTGGCTTTTTGTTGCATCTCACGATACGTTTTTTATTTGTTCTACACGCATGACACTCATGTGAAGAGCCGACGTATTCGTCAGTGAGTGAGTGAGTGAGTGAGTGAGTGAGTGAGTGAGTGAGTGAGTGAGTGAGTGAGTGAGTGAGTGAGTGAGCGAGTGAGAGAGTGAGCGAGCGAGCGAGCGCACTGTGGGAGCCAGCCAGTCAGCAAGTGAGTAACTGAACAGTAAGTTAATGATAGATGGGGAACTGTGCTTCTGGAACTTATAAAAAGTGTTAATAAATAAATTATGAATTTATTTTCATATGATTCCAGAACGTTGTTAAAAATCACCTGGACCTTTAGCAATACTGCTAGTTTCGGACCCACGCAAATTAATTAGAAGCACCATTGTAACTCAAGTTAAAAGGTGATGTGAATGGTAAGTACCAATACTATCAACATTTTACTAACAGAATATTCACAACTTTGTTATTGCAATTGAAGTAATACCCACAAATAGCAAAGATAAATAATATTGCACCATTGAAACATGCTTCATATGAATTATAAGCTTATTTTTTATGTGAGAAAATTTCGGACTCTGTTATCGCCTTCGGAACGTTAATTATTCCACACTTTTTCTCAGTGTAGGTCAAATTGCGCCTGCGATACAAGTTGTTAGCAGGTGAGGTGTAACACTCAGGTACAGGGCTGGTCAAAAGTTCCCAGGCCACTATACCCTGTATTCCTATGGCAGCGTGGCCTAGGAACTTTTGACCCCCCCCTGTACATTCGCCAGCGGCCTTCGGCATCCGCGAACGGGGAAATTTTCTCTGCCCATTAAAATTGAGCGTTAGTACAGGCTCAAAATGGAACACGTGCGGGTCATGGGGAATCCCGCGGGCGACTCACGGATTTCAAGGTCACTTCAACGCACTCGCCGCCACATGCATGCGAGCTTATACCGAAGTGATTTTGCAACTCTCGTTACCGCTATTCTTTCGTTTTTTTTTCTCCTGTTACTAGTGACTTTATTGTTTTTTTTTTATTTAAATCACATATCTTTTTTCGTTTCAACCCTGCTTTCAAGGAAAACTAGATGCAATATGTATATGAGGTGTGAAAGAAACATATAAAGTAAAAAAAAAAAAAAACTAGCGCAGCTTGCACTAAGTCGCGCAAGTTCGGGTCACAGTAGAGCTGGTGGGCACCTAGGTGGTCCTGGCTTGGCACGGCTTTTACCCTCCCGCCTGTATCTTTCCCACCCCACGCTATACTACACTAAACATGGCTATGCTTGGTTCTCTTTTTTTTTAATCCTGTTTTGTTTTTTAGTCTGTGTCTTTCTATCCCTTTCTCTCTGAGTCTATTTGTTTCTCGGTCTTTCTATCTTTTCCACTCGTTCTTCCCTCTCTTTCTATCTATTTCTCTCTTTCTCATTCCTTCTATCTCCATTTTTTCTCTCTGCACTCGTTCTCCCCTCCCCCTTTTACTTCTCCTCATCCTCACTTCTCATCCCACCCCCCTTGCTATAGTATACGATACAAGGCTGTGCTCTGCTAGCGTGCATGGATAGCCGAGTGGTTACGACGATAGCCATCGAATCGCTGGGACGCGGATTCGAGTCCCGCCTGGCCAAGAAAGCTTTTTCGACGAGAATTTCTCGCTTCCATTATCTCTCTGCCTTTCACTCTCTCTGTATTCGTTCTCTCACCCATCAAGGTTATTGCATCCCACGCCGAAAAATCGGCGCGCGTGTTCGGGGAGCGAAACAGAAGAGGAAGGCGATGGAGAGGAAGACGAAAAGACTGCGTGCCGGTTCATAATGATGATAATTGTCTTATCTACGACGCATGGTAAACCTCGACCGTAATAGCCCTGCTGTGAAAAAAAATCAAGAGCGTATATTATTCATCGGATACACTAAAGAATATGACCTGTCTTCTCTGTTATCTAGATTCGAATCTCTTATACGCGGCAACAGGCAGCAATGTAGGTTGACGTGGGCTCGCTTTGTAAGTCATTCCCGGGGAAAATGCTGCAGTTGTACTGATTTGAGGCAACAACTCATCCTTCAGGAGAATTCGTTGAATTTTCTGCAGGGAAGTACGAGCATCTGCACTAAAATGTTCTAGTATCCTACAAAACAGCCTTAAAACCAGCATACTCAGGCACGATTTCCGGCTTAACGCCGGTTATTTCTAGTGCCTAGCTCGCCGTTATGCTTACGACGTCAAAACAGGAGAAGCAGTGTTGGTTCAGATACCTCGCAAAACCACCTCCATGTAATATGTACGACGCTATTAGTAAGTGAACAAGTAAGTAAGTAATATCTAGGCTTTAGCGTCCAATTACACTCTCTAGTTGGGCATGTCGCACTGGTATTATCTGGATTAATTTCAACCATTTGGACTTCATTAAAGTGCACGTTAATCGAAGTCCGCGAGCGTCTGCGCATTTCACACCCGTTGAAATGCACCCTAAAAGCAGCCTTTTTCGAATGAAATTAGAAAAAAAAATGCCGCCACGAAGCTCGGTTCAAACAATCGACCTGAGCATCGCCACGGCATAGCCACAAGTCAGCGTTGCGTATATTGTTCAACCTACATGCGCGAAAAATATCACTGCGACAACGGGATGACTGCGATATTTTTGCTTACATTTTTTTTTGTAGTATTTTAGAAAGCGTCCTGTGCTCTACGTTGAGTTTGCGCCCCGACAAAAAGTATATTAAATAGTTTAAACGTTGCCCGACAACAAAGAGTTCATTTATACCCCCCCCCCCCCCCTTTTCCTTTTAACTTTTTAGTTATCTTGGCGCAAAAAAAAAAGAAATGGTATGGGGTAAGTTATTTATGGAAAAATTAACAGGGCTTTATGTGAGAAATGATTATGAGACACGCCGTGGCGGGGGACTGCGGATTACTTCTGACCACCTGGGGTTCTTTAACGTGCTCTTAAGTCGAAGTACATCGGCGTTCTTTTCCTTTTTCTTTCTTTTGCACTTCGGTTCCATTGAAATGCAGTCGCTGCCGCTGGAAATCAAACACGCGTTCTTGAACTTAGAAGCACAACGCCATAAATCTATCTTGTGCTTTCTACGATGTGTATAGCCAGTTAAAGCGACTTAATCTCGGACATGATAAAGTGGATCGTACGCTTTACAGCGTATTCTATAAAAAAAATGCGACCAAGAATCGTGCTGTGCATGTTCCATAAGCGTAGGCAAGGAAGCGGTGTGCGTTTTCCAAAGGTAATCTAATGGTTCACGAACATAAAAAGAAAAAAAATTACAACAAAATCAAAAACATCATCGGCGATATCGAAAGTAGGAAAGTTACATTGTTGCTGTTGCTAGCAGCCATGCCCACTGAAGTGTCATTCATACAAAGATATTTTAATGAACTCCAAAGATTAATTACACGTCAATATTTTTTGGCGGCAAAATATGGAGGTGTCGCAGGTGCTCCATGACATTTGCTGCAATGAATCGGTGCATTCAAGAATCACAAAAAGTATGTGCATCTTGCGCTAGTGGCTCAAGAAAGGAACCAACTGCAGAGATAGTGTTCGACCTAGCTAAGTTTTGCTAGTAATGCCAGGTTTTTGCTAGAGATGCTATGTTTTTTGCTAATAGTACTAAGTATGGCCAGACTTGACTTTTCTTCTCTGGTTTCGGTCGGTTCCCCACGCTGCATAATTACCCCGTGGTTTTCGCGAGAACAAGTCACGCGACTAGTTACTTGATGTTACGCGATTTTAGTCACGCGAGTAGTCATTACGTGATGTTACGTGATTTTCAGTCCACGTGACTAGTTGTTACGTGATGTTGCCTGATTTTAGCCACGTGACTCGCTGTTGCGTGGTTTGCGGCGGTAATATGTCACGTGAGTAGCTGTTACGTGGTTTGGACGGGAAGATGTCACGTGACTAGCTGTTATGTGTGTTACGTGATTTTAGTCCCGTGACCATTTGTTACGTGTTTTACGGCGGGAATATGTCACGTGACTAGCTGCTCTGTTATGTTACGTGATCTTAATCACGTGCCTAGCTGCTACATTGTTTTGTAGGGAACATGTCACGTGACTAGCTATAACGTGTTTACGTGATTTTAGGCATGTGAATAATTGTTACGTGGTTTACAGCGGGAACATGCCACGTCACTAGTCGTTCCGTGATGTTGCATGATTTTAGTCACGTGACCAGCATAGGCGTGCGCACGAGGGGGGGGCAGGGGGGGGCGGCCGCCCCCCCTAGTTACCTAAGAGGGAGGGGGCGCAAAGTCTGCCCCATACATTGACATAATAGGGAGGGGGGGGGGGGCGCTGCGATGAACCTTCGCCTGCCTTCGCCCCCCCTGAAGGAGTGGCCTGCGCACGCTTATGGTGACCAGTACCGTTATGTTACGTGAATTTTAGTAATGTAGGTGCTGTTTGGGGATGTTACGGGATTTTTAGTCAGGTGACTAGTTGCGTTATGTTACGCGTTTTTAGTCGCGTGGCTAGTGTTTAGGTGATGTTATGTGATTTCTAGTCCCGTGACTGGCTGTTACGTGATGTTACGTGATGTTTAGTCGGGTAACAGACTCGCCCATCATATTTATTGCATTTCACGCCGGACAAATCCGCGCGCGTGTTGTGGGAACGAAGCAGAAGATGAAGAAGAGGGCGAATGCGCCGGAAACCACTGACCGAATTGTAAAAAAACAATTCGGTCAGTGGTTTCCGGCGCATGCCTAGACACTGGTTTAGTGGCTCAGGATGATTTGCTTGTGTTGCCATGTGTGTATCTTTGTAGCGAGATTACCCAGTTTGACAGCCTTTATAAATCGGCGTGGTTTCGGAGAATAAACAGTTGGAAGTTGGCGCCCATATCTGTCCGTTCTTCACTTTGTCCCCGTATTCTTTGCGCCATTAATGTTTTTTTCCTGAAGTTATATATTCGCACTCGGCGCTCACGAAACCATGCCTCCATGCTGCCAGAGAAAGCTCAAGCAAGCAGATTGGATACAGGATGCACAACATTAGTTGTGTAAGAACGCCTGAGGCCACGGTGGTGAACAAGCAGAAGTAGAAAATAAGTAACGGTATCAACGCTGAAGCTGTCATCAAACGCCGACGAGCTGTATGAAAAGTGATGCCTGGAAAAATTGTGAATTGATTGCCAGTAAAGCAGGCACTTGGCCGTCTTTCGGATATAGCTTTCACACAAACCTTCTTCTTTGTGTATGCCGTGTGAAGTGAGAGCTTTAAACGGTCTTTTTTTTATTGTTTTCTTTCGTGATGCGTCACTGAATACACAATGGCCGTGCTTTCGAATGCTTTAGGATCACCCGAAAGTGGACGCGGATAAAGGATAACATAGTTAAATGTCCATAATTCTTCCGTACTACGACGATGGTCGCTGCATTTCAGTAATCTAACGGGCATCGAAAAAAGTGGGAAGCCTGTTATTAAACCTGGCTGGGCTTAACCCCGATTCGGGTATTGACATAAGAAACGCTGCCGCTCCCACCAAATGCTTGCATCACTTCTACGAGCTCGTTTCGTACTTGTCTTTCGTATTGATCGGCTCGATTTGACAACGGCGAAGGACACCGTAAGAAAGCGATGTTCATGTAGCCACTTAATCAACGCCTGGAGAAGGTCCGTGCGGTTTTTGAGGCTGACGCAATTCGTGAAAAAAAAAAAAAGTTACGACAGCGAACGGAAGCCATTGTTTGTTATAGACAGTCCAATGAAGTTTGGAGTAACCCCGTATCAAAATTCACGGAGCTTCTTCGACGCCCGTCGGAGTGCTTGAAAAGAGGATGATATCGAGAATCTTAAAGGCCATAAATTGCCGTTTGTACGCCAGTGAGCGTGGCCTCCAGCGTATCCCACAAACGTTTCCTTGCTTGGTATCAATAAAACACTTATCTTTCTTTGGAAGCAGTCTGAAAAGAAGCATGCTTCGATATAACCCAACACGCCACGGGCCCGCCAAGACGTAGTATTGTAACCTTCGAGCAGGAACGCTAAGCGCTGCCCCGCAGCCTTCTGTTTAAACAAATGGTTCTAAAAAAGGACGATGTGATTACTAGCAAAAAGGCACGCGCGATAAGTTACTAACTTACTATGCGTTAGCATTCATTGCTCTTTTTATTTGCCTAACAAATGTCAAGCAACCCCAATGGACGATGACCGCTCACGTAAGCGCTTGCCTTGCATGAAACGCATGCGCTTCGTGGTGCCACTGGCCTTGGTCATCGCAAGCGTGACATGTCATCCGGTCCACCGCGGTGCAAGCTCTATAGATAGCTGTGTAGGTCGTACGCGCAATTTTGCCGTCGGCGCGATGGTACTCTTGAAGTAAGGAGGAGAGAGAATAAACCGTTTTGTGCGAGCTGCCCCTTTTTTTTCTCCGGCTCTTTCTCACTCTGCTACAGCTGCTGTCAGACTGTCAAGGCTCGCCCGCCACGGGCCGTTTCAAGTGACCTTGAAGAGCGCCTGAATAGTGACTTCATCGTCAATGGCCGGACTTCTCTCGTGGTTCGCTTGAATTCAAGCCGCACGCGGCCACTGAACGCCTGTTTGCGCGTATTTTTATCCCCTCATCGCACACGTGGCTGCGTCTTACGAGCGCCTTGTTTTGGGCATCATGCGCGCGTTCTCACACGCACTACCAGACACACTCACAAGGCCTGTTTTGCCTGCGGCGCAGTTCAAGGTAGCGCATAGCCCCGCGTCTGATCTTCAATTTCTCATTTCACCTTTGCTTCGTACCGTGCCTTCATATCGGTGTTCCGTTACTTGGAACGGTGTCTGCTCGATGCTTGCGCGCATTTCTTTTGCATTTTGCCTTGCGGGAGCGATGGACAGCTTTTGCGGCAGTAGATCGATTACTATAATTATCGATACGCACGTAGCGGTGATAAACCTAAGTGCGGCGAAATGGCTGTTTTTCATGCACGAATGGTGCACGTTATCAATTCTTATTATTTCACATGCAGGCTGTCATAGCTCCCGCATAACGGGAGATCACTATCTAACGTTAATGTTCTTCAGGAATCTTAGCACTATTACCAGGGTAAATATAATGACTCTCAGCGCAATAAATAAAGTGAATAGTAAAATACTCGCAGCCAACTACAGGTACAGATTGTGCACTGAAAACAGTTTACAATGTTTCAATTGCTTCTTCGTATAACTGACTCTGTTAGTTCAATATGCGAAGTTGAGAAGACATCAGAAAAACAAGCAAACAAATGGAACTATTCAAAATAGTTTGCGCTATCGCATTCACAAATTGTCATCGAGTCACAGCATTCTCCCTCGTATGTGGTATACCCTTCTTGTTAAGGTTGGGAGTGCCGATCGACAAGTTGTAGCTATATACATACTGCGGATGTTAATGGACGTCACGTGTGTAATCCTGAACAACTAGCACACCGCGTCAGTTCAAACCGCCACGTCCAAAATCCAGAACTGCATGGCCTCACCGATTGTCAGTATACCGTGCAGAAGATAAAGCGGTACCCTTAGGACCGAACTTTAGCGAACGCCAGCGCAAGCCGCGTGTTCGTCATTTGGAGCATGTGTTTAGATCAGGGGTCCCAAACACGCTGCCCGCGGACCTTTTGCTATAGCGGCCCGCGGCTTCACAAGGAATAAAGCTTTGCGACATTGCTAAAAGATGGTGGTGGTAACAACTTTTTTAAAGATACTGTCATTATTTTCCCGCCTAATGCGGTTAATAATGCTTTATCCGGGTAAGCTACAGAGATGGAACTGGTATGAAGCGTTTTTGGGGGGCGAGGAACGCCAATAACGCGCAAAGTGAGCTCACGCGTGCGCGGTTGCAGCTCTGATCGAGCGCTTTTTTTTCTTTTAGACAATATTTTTTAAAAATATCAAGCGTAAAGATGCGCGCTGGAGCCCGTTTATGCTCGTATAAGGACCGATACGTACATACGGAATCACATTTGTCTAGAGCGCCCAGCCCGGCCGCTTCAACTGCGGTTTTCTGAGGAAATATGCCAAGACCGACGCCATAATGATACCTAACACAGTCATACTGCATGCTAGGTCCTTGTGCTATAATTCAAGTATGAACGGAAGCTTGCACCTGAGCTACGGTCAAAAACGGCGTCCACAGCAGAGTTGTACGTAAATCGTTACAAGTAATCGATTACTTGTAGTCAATTCCATTACCGTGTAATTTTCTAACATAAGGGATTACTTTTTCGAGAGTGTAACGTTTTGGGTAATTCTATCACATTTTCGTGTAACTGATTACCGGAAATCAATTACTTTTTTTTTCCAAAATCAAGTTGTAACCAGTCTTCTACGGGAGTTCTCGTCCCGAAAAATATGCGTCCACTCTACAGAGCGTATTCTTTTACCATTACTTGGCCTTACCTGCAACGCCTTACCCGAGCGTCAGCAACAGCGAAGCGCGACGCTTCATAGATGACATAGAGGCTAGTATCGAAGCGCTGCGCAAATACGAGCTGGTGCGCAAGGTGTCCCTACGGTGCAATACCACCCTTCCCTTCCAGCGCATGCATTGAGAGAGCGTTCAGTGTAGCAGCTGACCTCTTAAAGAGGAAACGTGGAACCGAGAGCGATGACAACTTAGAAAAGCAACTCCTGTTGAAAGTTAACAGCGCGTAACACTATATCGCAGAAGCCAGAGTAAGCCTCCCAGCCTTTTCGCAAGCCTCCAGGCTCCTGTCTACAATGTAAGCCAGAGTAATTCGTTGAAGTTTGAGTAAACTTGTGTTATTGTGTAACGGCAATAAAATTTTGAAGGAAAGTAACGCAGAGGTAATCGATTACATTTTTGTAATTGCTCAGTTACTTTTCTGGGGCTCTAATTGACCAATCTAAGTAATTACATTTCAAAAGAAGTTATTGTAATTGTAATCGGTTACTTATTTTCTGTTACCTGTACAAGTCTGGTCCAAAGCTACGCGCTCCACCATTCTAGACAAGATTGTTTCCGTCTGTACTATACAGGGTGTCCCAACTATCACGCAGCACTATTTATAAAAAAGAGGAATGGCGTTTACGCGAAGCAGACCTAGTGCATATTGTTCCCGAGTATACTGTAGCAGCCGCTACTAATTTTTTCGTTAATGAGAATTAATTAATTAGTCAGAATTATAATCGTAACTCCAAAAGTACTCACCTAATTATCAACATGTCAATGAGGTAGATGTGCGCCTTTTGAAATGACGTCTGTCTGTGCTACTTTCAACAACGTACTAACTGCGTGCTCATTTTTTCCCGTTAATAATGAAAGCCCGCGAAATATGAAACATGATACGTGACTACACTGCTGCGCGCATCAGGACACAGCTCCCTCAAACAGGCTCACTGAGAGGTAGCCAGTATCAACGAAAAAAAAAAAGAATCAGAAAGAAAAAGATTATGAATCGCGCTATCTGCCACTTCCCGTCCGAAGAAACGCGCCGCTTTGATCTTACACTGTCAGGCTGTAATGAGAACAGTGCGCCGGCGGCGTTACCAATGAGAACGGTTGGCCGTGAGATATGGATAACGATAGTGACGTAGAATTGAGCGGAAGGAATCCCTGCAAAACTGCGACGTATGTTGTTGGCGCCCGACTTGCACATTTGCCAATGTGCGAAACGCTGTCTCTGGCAACGAAAAAGAGGTAAAGCGATCGCTTGCAGTAAACTTTCTTGAGGGCGCTGCCTTCTTTTGCGGGTGGGAGCGCAGTCACGTGTTATTTTTCATGTTTCGAGGGCTTTCTTTATAAACAGGAAAAAATGAGCACGCAGTTAGTACGTTGTTGAAAGTAGCACAGACAGATGCCATTTCAAAAGGCCCACATCTGCCTCATTGACATGTTGATAATTAGGTGAGTACTTTTGGAGTTACGATTATAATTCTGACTAATTAATTAATTCAAATTAACGAAAAAAAATAGCAGCGGCTACTACAGTATACTGGGAATAATATGCACAAGGCCTGCTTCGTGTAACGCCGTCCCGCTTTTTTAAAATCATGCTGCGTGATAAGTGGGACACCCTGTATACATGTGGCTGTGCGCTGTTGCGTTATCGCGCCGTGAACTTTCGGCCTTGAAGTTTCCTTCCTAGTACGGGTGCAAACGCGCTGAATGCAGCGCGTTACTGATTTATTGACTACACTTCTGCTTTTGCGCTGCGCTTCACGATGCCCTCTCATCATGAACCTGGTCATTTTGCGGCGGAGCCTTGTCTCGGCATCCCGCACTTCACATCCTCGGATGACGCACTTGAGTCGCCTTGCTATTTCTGTCGGTTTCGCGTAGTTTATAACGCGGTCAGCAGCATGTCGCCGCGCTCGTGAAAGCCTTTGCCGACATTTCTATTCCGCGATTGTCATTACCTTCTTTACGCCATAGAAAATCTCACGGCTGCTCTCTCAAGGCCGGTATGCATTTTATACAGCTGTAAAGAGACTCAGCAGCACCTTCATTTGCTTACACTTCTGTTTCTTTGTATACAGTGATTTCTATTCCCAGTCTTTTCATTATCGCCCCGCTGGGTCACAAAAGCCGAGGAAGGGTGGACTCGGGAATTCACGAGCAACATCCGCGTTGATGAAGGGCATTTCAACCCCCCAGCTTGCCGCGCCTTTCATTATATTTTTTTTCTTCTAGTGATGCACTCACGACAGCATTCTGTTCACACATTTAAAATAAACACAGCAGGCTATGATTCTCACCTCTCTTGATAGCAGCACTTGCACATATTCAGACTTTGAGCAATACTAAGTCGAGCTGATGAATGAGTTCGTATTGTTTAAACGCGGTTATTACGTAACGTAATGATGCTCCGGGAAACCCTTGCGCGTAGCTCTAACAAAATTGCTTTGCGCAAGAAGTCTGTAAATGTGAGTCATGGTGGAGCCGCATAATAAAGAAAAAAGCGGCTAAAGAACACTTCTCAAGATGATGAACATGTTTTTGAAATTGTACGCTCTGGCGTGTACATGAACAGTTACCCAGTGTATTATAATGGGCGCTGTATAAGAGAGGGCTCTGGACTTGAATATTGTTGTCTTTTGTGCACCGAAAGCATGATAAGTGAGCGGGCAATGCGTTTTGACTTCATATGGTTGCCACGTTCAGCAAATTGAACAGGCCATCTCCATCTGAGCGGCAGGATGCATATAGTGTCCACGTGACCAGCCGCTCTAGCACGGCGGTTAAGGAGTATAGCGCAGCTAATCTCGAGGACGTGGGTTCAACTTGCCGCCGCTGCAGCCACATTACAATGGGGGCCACATGACAAAACAACTGTTACTTGGATTTAGGTACACGTTAAAGAAACCTGGGGGGGCCAAAATGAATCCGGAGCCCCGCAAAACGGCTTGCCTCATAATCGTATTGTGGTTTTTGGCAAGTAAAACCTCAGAAGTTAGCTTTAATATAGTGCAACTGCGTAAATGAGGTGGTTATGCCTTCACAACACATCGCCGTACTTGTGATGCAGCGAAAGTGACCAAACTTGCGCTCAATCAACTGTAGCATAACCCGAAGGAGTAAGCGAAGGCAATGGCGGTGAGGGCATTTAACAGTTGTCAATAATGATCTCCCCGTTTCACAAGACGTCGCTGAGCGTTTAGCATCGAACGTAGGCGCCGAGGGCCGTCGCGATGTCATCTCTGCAGTCATGCCTTCTGCATCACGGATGCACCATATCACGTTAGGAATGTTCTAGCAAGACGCTACTACACACACATCCCACGTCGCAATATCATGCGGCAAGCGCATCTGGCTCGCAACATCTGGCTTGGAAAACGCGTCATCCGAAGGTTGAAGGTTTGGTCCCTGCCAGGGGCATGTTGTCTTTTCGTCCATTGTACTTTCTTCACATCTATATCATAATTAATACAATACACCGAAAACAGTACAATTAAAATCCCTGGTACTTTCCTTGGCTTCAATATCTGTTGCTTTTCATTAAAATTGTATCAAAGAAACACTACCTCTAAATTTTCTTCCTTCATTCAGGCCTATAGGTGCAGGCTTTCGAAATAAAAAAAAGTCACTCTTCTTCAAGACAACGTAAATTTTGTCGCATATGG
Organism: Rhipicephalus appendiculatus; assembly: GCA_030522465.1. Lineage (NCBI taxonomy): Eukaryota > Metazoa > Arthropoda > Arachnida > Ixodida > Ixodidae > Rhipicephalus > Rhipicephalus appendiculatus. The sequence goes on from JALIZH010032972.1 coordinate 692,002, forward strand.
TTCTCACTTTTAAGGATAAAGTCCCATCTTGTCGAACTAAGCTATATGATGACTTTTATATACCCGAAACGAGCACTGAATACCACCTTCTGCTTCTGTCGCTACGATTATCGACACGTCCCGAAAGAGTGTCGTTCAAGATACTATTTTTTTGCTAAACTTACACAGGCTAGGAGGCATCCGGGGCATAGGTCACACACTTTACGCGGATGACATTACGATTTGCTGCCCAGGGGGTTCCCTCGCGGAAAAGGAGCAAGCTCTACAAGCGGCCTTGGACGAGACGGAGGCCTACCTCGCGGACACGTGTCTTAAGCTGTCTCCGAGTAAGTCGGAGCTGTTACTTTAAAGACCGTTAAGGCAAGGGGTTAGAGGTCTAACGCCCCTAAACCAGCTCCCCATGGCGTTATATGTGAGTGGGCATAAAATTCCTAGAGTTGACTCAGTCAAGATCCTAGGCCTGCTCATAGACGCGAGGGGCTGTAATGCCAGAACAATTACCCACGTCACAGCCAAGACGGAGAATATGCTGAGGTTAATCGCAAGGGTGTCCAACCGAAAGAAGGGGTTATGTGAGGACAACCTCCTTAGGATGTACCACGCATTTCTCATCAGTCATATTAACAATGCGGTGTCAGCTCTAGTACGGACCAAAACAGAAGAGAGGAAGTTAAGTACTCTCATGCGCAAGAGCACCAAGAAAGTGCTAGGCTGGCCGATTTGCATGATCTCCGACAGGCTAGATCAGCTCGGGATGCACAATAACATAGACGAGATCACAGACGCGCAGGTGACAGCCCAGGTGGTTAGGCTATCGTCGTCCAAGGCTGGCAGGAGAATCCTTGGCGAGGTTGGCATGGCTCCTATTATCATGGAAAAACGGCGGACAACACTGAGTCGGGAAACGAGGGTGACCTACATGGTGGAGCCCTTCCCGCGAAACGTACATCCTCAGTATAGCGAGGGTAGGCGTAAAGCCCGTGCACGAGCTCTCTTGAAAAGAGTTAGGGGTGACATCGACTCCGTCGTCTTTGTCGATGCAGCGCAGTGCGGAAACAAGATAATGTTCGCGCTGTCGGTTGTAGACGGGCGGGGAGTGCTTCGCTCCTCTGCCTCGGTAAGGACGGCCACCCCAGGTATAGCCGAGCAAATCGCGGTTGCGCTGGCCTTGTCAGACCCAGAGCGGGCCTACATTTACACCGACTGGAGGGATGCAATAAGAGCTTTCGAATCGGGCAACCTCGCTCGAGAGACGACCTCCATGCTAGCCCTCTATTGCATGAATTATGAGAAAATCAATTGAAAAATTATTTGATCATTTTTATCATTAACTACATGAAGAATAACATGTACAAATATTTTCAGATTTATTGTGACTGTATTAATGAAGATAAAGGTTTGTGCCAAATATGGCGCACTAGGCAAGTGGGCGAGAAAAATTGCTGCCATGGCCGAAAAACAAAATCTCACTGATTGCGGTCTTTTTAGCTTGATTTGTGGAATAAAGCAAAGCAATTGCTTCCTGTGTTCAGGCATAATTGAACATTTTGGTTAGTGCATCTGACTGCCGACGTCTACATGCAAGATGGCCGCTTACACGTTTGGCTCTTCGCATGGTGCCGCCTTGCTGCACTTTCCTGCCAGAATTTCCAACCGCTGACTTGTGGTTGTGAGCGTCAGTTGCCGACAAATCGTAAAAGCTAAATATCGCCGTGCACTGGTTAGACTTCACATAATTTTTTCGTGCACCCACGCCAATAATGTAACAAAAAATTGCCAGGTACTGCTGCTGACACTCGATATTTTCGTGAAGCATCTCAAAACGTACCACCATAACTGAAATCTGGCAAAAACGAGCTGTGCTGCATGATCTCAGAGGATTTCTTTTTGTTTGTATTTGCACTGTGCAACAAAACATAGATTTCATCATATTGCACATTTCATCACTCACATGCATACTGTGCCAAATATGGCACATACTGATTTCCGACTATAAACCGTAGTGGAAAACAGAATTGAGAGGAGCCTGAATGAGCATGAATTTTCAAAGCCACGAGATATGCCAAAATAATTTTTTCTTGCTTCTGCAACGAGAAAATGGCTGCAAGAAAAATATAGAAGCCAATGTTGTTCATGATCCGAGCTTGCGCGTGCAACGTGAAATCTATTTCATGTCTATAGATTTCATACTGCTCTAGGGATGGCAGCGCATTTTTTATATTTAGTGCACGTAACTATAAGGATTACTCTAACTGTGTAACATTTTCCACTGGTCCTCTTGCGCCCGCTATAAAAAATGTTAATCGGTATGTGCCAAATATGGGACGCCATGCAATAGAGGGCTAGAGATGAGGGTTTGTCCTTGTTTTCGTTTTACCACTTGGTTCCCCGCACACATGGGGAAGAACGTTCTCGAGGGCTTCCCAAACCTTAATGAGCTGGCCCACGATAGTGCGCTGGAACTCACGCGCCGCGACGGTATGGAGGCTCCGGAGTGGCAGGAAAAAACTCTGCATAACGACCCACTCTTAACAGTCAACGAAATTACTAAACATTACTAAACACCATGTGACTTAATCGCGTTTTTGTTCGTGCACGAAATAAAGTAACTCCTCAGGATCTATTAAAGTTCGTTGTCTGTCTGTCTGTCTGTCTGTCTGTCTGTCTGTCTGTCTGTCTGTCTGTCTGTCTGTCATAGTCGTCATCAAATTTGCACTTTTGCAGATTACTATATGTATTAAACCACTGCTTATTGTAATGAACGAAAGAAGGGGAAGAGGCAAAAAGTGTGTTCCACACTCGCCAGCTTGTCTGCGAGTGGCGCTGGCTAACACTTCCAGATATTGCACGCACAGAAATATCCAACAAAGTGAGCGGAAAGGCAGCCGACATCGTAGCTCTATTGGTGCAGCATCGCGCACTTAATTCGAAGGTTGTGGGTTCGGGCCCCACCGACGACAAAAGTGTTTTTCGTCAAGACTAATTCATTTCAGCTTACGTATCAATTACTGTTCAACAATTAAAACCGAAAAAAATAATTTCCCCTACGCTTTCCTTGGCTTAATTGTCTATTGGCTTCGTTAGGTTGCTTTCTATGATAAGCTGGTACAAGCTCTAATAAGCTTAAAAAAAGTGATACCCGAAGAATACATATTAAACAACGCAACTTGGATAACAAATGAATGTCATCATATTTACTGGCGGCAATAAAAGAAAAGGATCTGCTTTGGACACAATGTAAACGTTATCCTAATTGTTCAGACTTGCGAGTGAAATTTAAGCAAAGTAGAAACAAGGTTAATGCCATGATCCGCTCGGCTAAACGATTTCATTTCCGAGCTAAATTTAGGGATGCCAGTAACAACCCTAAAAAAACCTGGTCGTTAGCTAACACCTCTAGAGGCGTAAACACTCGTGTCAATATTTCGAATAACGTTTTTTCAGATCTAGCCAATAGCGCACAGGACATTGCTGATGAATTTAACAGCTTTTTTCTCTCGGATAATTAAAAACGCAAACTCCCAGGTAGGCCCGTGCACTTTACGTCACAGTGTTAGTGATTCGGCCTATCTGCCTTCAATTTCTAAAGAGGACTTACGTTATATCATTTTCAGTTTAAAGTGTAATAAATCTGCGGGTATCGATGGTATTTCTATAACTGACTTGCGCCGTACCTTTGAATACACCTATGAAGTTCTGCTAGCACTACTAAATCGCATTATTTCTAGTGGGGAAATTCCCATAAACTTGAAAACAGCAATAGTTATACCTCTACACAAAAGCGGTGCGCGTGATAAAATTGAAAATTATCGACCGGTATCAATTCTTCCTTCTATAGCACAAATACTAGAAAAACATTTGTTGTTAACGATGACAAGCTTTCTCGATAGCCACAACATTTTATCGCCCTGTCAGTATGGTTTTCGGCAGGGGAAAAGCACTCAAACACTCTTGGAAGACTTCTCTGATCAGTTGAATGCAGTGTTCGATAACAACAAGGTTGCCTGTGCGCTCCTTCTTGATTGTAGCAAGGCATTTGATAGCGTCCATCATACCTTGTTATTGGATAAACTTTTCCAATTAGGATTTAGGGGTGCTTTCTGGTGTTTGCTGGCTAATTTTCTACAAGACAGGTGTCAACTGGTATCCGTTGGGCAATCTCGTAGCGCGTTCCAAGCCATCAATACCGGCGTTCCGCAGGGATCGATTCTAGAGGTGTGCACGGGCTGCGGGTAGCCCGAAAGCCCGAGCCCGGCCCGGCCCGCGGGCCGGGTTCGGGTATGCGGAGGTCTTCCCATCTCGGGCCCGGGCCGGGCTCGGGCTACTCATCTCGGGCTTCGGGTGGGCCGATCCAGGTGCAAAGCCCGCATCAAACCAAATATATAGACGTTGTACCGGAATTGTTTTCTTTAACGATGAACCCACTGATCACCTTTGTGATTATTTATCCATGCAACCATCCTTCTGACCTACATCAGAGATAATAAATTTCTGGAAGAACAAGGAGTCTAGATATTCTAAGCTTGCTATGCTTGCGAAAAAGATATTCGCGATTCCGGCTACCAGTGCGAGCAGTGGACGGAACTTCAGTTCGACGGGAAATGTGATGCAGGAGCGCCGCACTTCACTGATGTCCGAAGCTTGTTATTTTTACACAATTTGTAATCTTTGTATACAAACTAACATGTGTCGTTTGCATATGTTTAACTTTGATATGTTGAATAAAATGTCACATGATAAAAAAGTGATATCTTGTCTCCGCAGCAAACTTTCATGGTGTCGGGCCGGACCGGGCCCGGGTTTGTATTTTTGTACGTCGGGCCGGGCCGGACGGGCTCGAAGCTCTTTAGGGTCGGGCTCGGGCGGGCCTTCGACGCAGTCAGTGGGCCCGGGCCGGGCTCGGGCTTGAAAATTAGGCCCGTGCACAGCTCTAATCGATTCTTAGTCCGTTGTTCAATATTTTTGTAAATGAGCTTCCTAGTGCGATACCGGTTTCTTTATATCAATATGCCGATGACACGGTGATCTTGACGTCTGCCAACAACTTCTATGAGGCCATTATTCTCCTGCAGTCAGCTGCTACTGAAGCCATGGATTGGTTTCGAGACAACCTTATTAATATAAATGTGTCTAAAACTAATCTAATCTGCTTTCATAATCCATTGAAGAAAGTAACCCTTGACTATCCTTTCATTTTGCATTGTTCCGATTGTTCATCCTGCTCTTGTAAACCATTGCAGTATTCATCTGTTGTGAAGTACCTCGGCTTATACATTGATAGCGACCTTTCTTGGAATAGTCATCTCGCCTATGTTTGCAAAAGACTTCGCGCTGTGTCATGTTTGCTATATAATATAAGATACTATATGCCGTTTTCAGTACGAAAGATGATAACACACGCTCTAGGCTACAGTATACTGCGTTATGGAATAGCCATTTACGGACACTGTGCTGTCCGATGGCACAACAGATTAGATAGTATACTACGTTCGATCTTAAAAAATATATCTTATGACCTCAACATGAATTCTGAGAGAGACATTTTCAAAATGCTGTTAATGCCGAATTTCAATGATCTCTTAATACAAACGGTTGTCTTAAAACATTTCTGGTCCAAAGAATTCTTGGTTCCTTATGTCCCTTCCCGCTCACTAAGGCCCAAAGTCCGTTATTGGAGACCAAGATGTTCAACAAGGTATGGAACTAGGACACGAACACATTATGTTCCAACTTATTTCAATGTACTGCCCCCCCAGCATTTTTCGCATAAAAACAAAATACAAATTAAAGAAACTGCTAAGGCGTATTTGTCTATACGCGTAATGTGCATCTGGCGTTCTTTCATATATGCACTCATTTGCAAGCATATTTCTGAGCAATCATTTGATGTGGCACTTTGCTTGTGAAACATCGCTGTCTTTGTGCTTTTTGTTCACTTTCAATTTTTGTAAGTACTGTATAATGGGGATGATTACCTTTTATATGCCCTATTGCTTCTAATCTAATGTGCACGTTATTATGTCATATCTCTCTTGTGTCATTAACTGCAATCATGTAACGCGTTCGGTTTGTTTTCTGTCTGCCAGGCTCTGCCGCTCAAGCCTCCAATTGGCTTTGGCAGGTCTAGCCATATTTACTGCTTTATTTGAAGAAATAAAAGGTATTATTATTATTATTATTATTCGGAGGCTTTGAAGGTATCTCTGATAAACTACAAAATAATAAATAAAGCAAGTGTGACTGACTTGAAACCAAAAAAAAAAAATATGTATATTTCAGTTTATAGTGTAAAGAAACAAGCAGTGATTAGTAAGAACTGTAGGCTAAATTGGAGATAAAGAGCTTTTTATTTAAAAGCAGGGAGGTTTTCCATCGTAGAAGTATTCGCCTGCACTCTACGAGGGAGATGAAGATAGGAAAGAAGAATCGTAGAAGAAGGACGAAAAAAATGAAGAGACTACCTACCTACTTACTAGAGGTGTGCACGGGCTCCGGGTAGCCCGAAAGCCCGAGCCCGGCCCGGCCCGCGGGCCGGGCTCGGTACACCGACGTCTTCCCATCTCGGGCCCGGGTCGGGCTCGGGCTACTCATCTCGGGTATCGGGTGGGCCGGTTCAGGTGCAAAGCCCGCATCAAACCAAAAATATAGACGTTGTGCCGGAATTGTTTTCCAGTACTTAGCGATGAGCACACAAGATCACCTTTGTGATCGTTCCTCACGCTCTTTCCAGCCATGCATATCATGGACAACAACGGCGCGCGTAACGGACATGCCTGCCTCAGCCCCTTGCCTATATCATTCTTCTCGTAACCTATTCTTTGCCATTTAAGACAGACTGTATCCATGCAATTATCCTCCCGTCCTGCATCAGAGATACTAAACTTCTGGAAGAACGAGCAGTCTAATTGTTCCAAGGTTGATATCCTTGCCGAAAAGATATTTGCGATTCCGGCTGCCAGTGCGAGCAGCGAACGGAACTTCAGTTCGACGGAATATGTGATGCAGGAGCGCCGCACTTCACTGAAGTCCGGATCACTGCACATCTTGTTATTTTTACACAACTTGTAATCTGTGTATACACACTAACATGTGTCGTTTGCATATGCTTAACATTGATACGTTGAATAAAATGCCACTTGATCAAAAAATGATATCTTGACTTCGCAGCAAACTTTCATAGTGTCGGGCCGGACCGGGCCCGGGTTTGTGTTTTTGTACGTCGGGCCGGGCCGGACGGGCTTGAAGCCCTTTAGGGTCGGGCTCGGGCGGGCCTTCGACGCAGTCAGTGGGCCCGGGCCGGGATCGGGCTTGAAAATTAGGCCCGTGCACAGCTCTACTACTTACCACCCTAACTCTACTACTTAACAAAAGTTAATTTCCTAGTGTCACTTTTCTGTATTATCCAAGTAGGAGTCACCTAGCTAGAGGTTTTTCAGAGGAAGGCAATGCACTGAAGGCATGATCAAACACAAAGCGGATTGCTTGATGTCGTATTGATGGAGAGTGGTAGGGGCCTAACTTTCTCCCTAATGTTGAAGTACCTTGACATATAGCTACTATGTTTTTCTATATATCCCCGTCATCACCGTACGCTCTACTACCTGCGAGAATGCGTCTGATCGATTCCACGGAGCTACATATACCTAGTTGTCGTAATAGTGGCGTGTAATTTGAGCATGGAATGAAAAAGAAATGCGAATCTATACTCTGTTTCAGAAGTTCCCTTCAGCACTGTGGAGGCTACAGGGCCCCTTAGCCAATAGGAAGGGCGATTAGCCCCTCCACATGTATTCACCCGCACCGCGTCGTCTGCTAGCATCCCCCTGGCGTATGCGCGCACAGGTTAAGCTAGCAGACGGCAGCGCCGAAAAAAATAGAACATGGCTGCACTCATCGAGGCTGCTGCTCTCCGCCTCGAGTTTATCACGTCGTCGTCGTGCGCTCTGTGGCCCGTAAGTTCCAAACAGACGCTTGTGTTTGCTTTAGGTTTATGTCTTGGAGCTCCGGCAGCAATGTGTTCGTGCCTACATTGCGCTATTTCCACGAACCGCTATCAAATTCTCGGCGCGTTAGGCTTAGCAGGCGTGATTAAAGCAATAGCTTATCTCGCCAATAACGACAGAGCGTACCTGATGCTTTGTCCTGATCGTGAGATGGCGCAAAGCGATAGCTTATTACACCATTCATTTATTGCTGTGAGCCCTTTGGGTGAGCGTCAAGGGCAAGTTCGGATCGAAGGGGGTGGTCGCGTCTGCATGGGCGCTGCCATGTTGATTTTTAGCCATAATTACCGGCGGTTACTGACACAACAATTAAAGAAATACGACGTAAATGCGATGAGGAATAAACAAATTAGTTATTTATGTGCAGAAGCAGATGCTAAACAAGAGAAAATGTCTCAACCTTGTCAATTGCCAGGCAATTATATCTGGAATCTATGTTTTCCTGCGCAAGCGTGCGGCTTGTTTACACCCCGTAGCTTTGGCAGTGCTGAACGGTAGTGGTGAAACAGAGTATAAAACCATAAAACTTTGCACCATATTGCCATTAAACTTCAATCAACGCTTTCGATGTAAGTATTCCCGAAGGCAGAATCTCTAACACCGGCTAGGCCTCACATGGCGGACACTATCTCCTTCTGTACGCCACGTTTACAGAACCTTTTCCTTGTGTACTCACATGGACACATATTGGAATAAACCCTCCTAATATTTCACTAATAGAAGATTTACAGATTACGAGGGGGGCTCGGCTGGGTTGATATAAAAATTCGGCAGATCCCACGTACCATGGGAATCGATGTTATGCGGAAGCATGCGGAGGGAAGGTGACTGTGTGGTAATTTTTTTATTGAGCGAAACGTTACGAAATGACGCCAGAGATGTGTACAAATGTTGTACGCACATACATATGTTGAACAATCGCATATGTTATATATAACCAGTTGTCTACAGTTGCTTAACGATGCCAACAACAAAATTGGTATTAGCAACACCAGAAGTGGTAATCTGATTTGTAGCGTTTGTGCTCTCGAGGATGGTAGCCCTGGACACTGCTACATAAATTAACGTCAGTGGATGGTGCTTAACTACAATTGACGGTAACCCGACGTGACGGCTGTATCATAGGAGTACATATGTAATGTTCAGAAAATTGGATAGCCAGCACTGCAACTACAGTTGACGTTTCACGAACATTAGGGTCTATTTGAAAAGCAGTTCCGATACCTGGCGCGGCTCTGTGCTAGAATACTTGATTGCCATGCAGAATGTTTGGGTTCGATTACTGCTGGGAACCTCATATTTATTCTTTGCATTCGTGGGATCAACGCTTACGATGTTAGTTTTTCTCAACGCTCTCACACTTAAATTACCAAAGTCTGTTCTCGCCGTTGTAGGGTAGATATAAACTGTCAGTCACCTGTGGCACATACCCGCCCGTGGTATACGGGTATGCGCCACACGTGTCTGGCGGAAAGGGTTTGATGACGTACACGACGGGATTTTCACATTATTCATGTCCCGACCAGCCAGTCAAATTCGTCAAACCATCTTACCCTCCCATACAAATTTTGGTTTCCCACAAGTTAAGGGGGGCGATCACGAGAGCACCCAGACGTAGGCGGCTAGATATATAGATAGATAGATAGATAGATAGATAGATAGATAGATAGATAGATAGATAGATAGATAGATAGATAGATAGATAGATAGATAGATAGATAGATAGATAGATAGATAGATAGATAGATAGATAGATAGATAGATAGACACGCTAACAGTGCCTGCTGTACGCAAACAAATGCTTCGCATTTATTAATTCTACATGATCGATCGAAGCCAGAAGGGCTATACAAACCCATAATCATATATATGTGCTCTTTATTTGCACGCTGACTCAAGCGTCAGATGGCGGCACACGCAAATATAAGCGCCAGAACGTACCTTATTAGAGCGTGGAACATTATGCCTAATAACGTGTAAAGTGGTATTATACAGCTTGAGTCATATATCTAGCCTGTTTTCCCCCCCATCCGCAGGTTCTACTCTTGTCAATAAACAACACTGCGCTTCCTTAAAAGCGTGTGGAGTTCGACGCCTTCAGGCACTTAACTGCGTACTGCTCTTTCATTTTAAATACATTCATACAAGTGGTTTCGCTATTTATAAATTTCTGTATAACTCGTGAGGCACGAGCTATTTCGCAAATGGGAAACCTTCTTTTTACCGTACGTCTTTATCTCTGGAAAACAGTTATAATAACGCGGTCACAGCACGTGTGCCGTGGTTGCTATGCTTATCCATGACCTCGTTCCTGACACGCTTCATTGCTATATTCGCGGTGGCCGTTGTGCGTGTCTACCCTTCTTAATGAACGGCTGAAAATTTCCCGACAGCGATAACACAACCTGTCGGACGTGAAGCGAAAGCTAAATAGTTGAAACACACACACCCACACGCACACGCACACACACACGCACGTACAGATGTTTTTGATGCCTCAGCAGGATAATGTACAGCTATGCCTCAGACGTTTGCCCCATGCCTAACAGGATACGAAAAAAAAATAAAAAAAAGAAACAGTAGGATTGCGTGGCGTACTAGTTTCAGTAGGGTGGCAAACTTATCAAGTTGTTACGATTGCATAGTTAAGGGGACTGGGTAAACGAAAATTCTAAAAAAAAGTGATTCTTATTTTTTTTTCCAAATATGAAAGTAGATCGTTTTTTGCATCGTTTCATGTATCACACTTCATCCTGCAAAATTTTTATCAACCTAAATAAAAGCAATCTCAAAGCAAAGCGACCAGCGACATGCCCTCTTTCACAGACGCTGTTCTCGTAGCTTTCCTTCATCGTAAATCGACACATAGCGTTAAGCTTCTCTCGTTTTAGGTGAAAAAAAAACCGTCAGGCAAGTTGTCAGCCAATACTGAATAAGAAAGTCAGAAAATGCTGGCAGAGTGAAAAACGTGACATTTAAGTTTAATTTGAACTTAGTATTTTTCTCAAAGCGACATTTTTCGTCATGTCGGTGCAATCATTTTGAAAATGATAAAAGATGGCACGCTCATTTTTTGTGCCCATACTTCACGTTGATGTGGCACATACCCAATTAAAATTGACGCTGTTGAACGATTCGTTTTTATTTGATGGTAATAAAATATATAAAAATTTGTCTAAAATCATGTACTGGAAGAAAAAAATCATTAATGATTTTTTTCTTAGGCAGCATGAATAGGCAGCATGAAAAATAAAAACAAATAATTTCGGCAGGTCCCAAGTGCCATGGCAATCGATGTTAAGCGAAGCATGCGGAGGTAAGGTGACTGAGTTGTAGTTTTTAGGGGCGAAGCTCCTTAGGGTGTGGGTCTGTCCCTCCTCTGTAGTATGTAGTATGTTGTTGTTGTAGTAGTAGTAGTAGTAGTAGTAGTAGTAGTAGTAGTAGTAGTAGTAGTAGTAGTAGTACGTAGCCACGTATAGTGGGATGTATCCACTCCACGTGATAAAGATGACGATGACGCCTGATAACCATGAAGTATAAGCGCGTTCCAGACCACACATTCTCTTTCTGCCATGGATGAAAACGATCGTGAACGCGTTCTCGCCCTCGAAAGGCAAAACGGCAACGCCGACAACAAACGTTCCCCTGAGCTTAACGTCATATACGAGGAAAACAAAATCAGGGGAACCCCCTCCTTGTGGTCCGTAGAGCTCTTGAACAAAATCATCATCAACCCCACGGGGATTGGCGGTTTACCAGATTACCTCCGGAGCTTCGCCCACTCATCATCATTCACTCCGTGGACATGGCGTGATTTTTTTTATTGAGCGAAACGTTACGAAATGACGCTAAAGATATGTACAAATGTTGTACGCACAGACATATGTTGAACAGTCGCATATGCTTCGTATAACCAGTTGTTCACAGTTGCGTAACGATTCCAACAGAAACATGGGTATTACCAACACCAAAAACCGTAAGCTGATAGGTAGCACTTGTACTTGCGAGGATAGTAGCCCTGGATAGTCCTTCGTGGACCAAGTACAGTGGATGGCGCTTAAGTATACAATTGACGTTAACCCGACATAACGCCTGCCTCATAGGAGTACATATGAAATGTTTATAAAATTAGATAGCCAGCATTGCAACCACAATTGACGTTTCACCAACATTAGGCCTGCATAGGGTCATTTTTCAAAGCATTTCCGAGACCTGGCGTGGCTCTGTGGTAGAATACTTGATTGCCACGCAGATTGCTTGGGACCCTGATATTTATTATTTGCATTCGTCGGGTCAACGCTGCCGACGTCAGTTTTTATTAACGCTCTCACATTTAAATTACTAATGTCTGTCCACGTCGTTCCTGGGTAGATATAAATTGTCAAACACCTGTGGCGCATACTCGCATACCGCAACATACATACAGCATGCTTCGCATAACATCGATTCCCATGGTACTTGGGATCTGCCGAAATTAGGGAGATCCAAAGTAGCATGGGAATCGCGGTTATGCGAAGCATATGGATGTAAGGTGACTGGGTTGCAATTTTTTATTGAGCGAAACGTTACTAAATGACGCTAAAGAGATGTACAAACGATGCACGCACAGACATATGTTGAACAGGCGCATATGTTTCATATAACCAGTTGTTTACCGTTGTGTAACGATGCCAACAGATACATGTCTATTGCCAACAGCAGAAGCCGTAAGCTGATATGCAGCGCTTGTGCTTGCGAGGATGGTAGCCCTGGACAGTGCTACATAGACCAACTACAGTGGTTGGTGCTTAAGTATACAACTGAGGTTAATCCGACATGGCCCCTTCATCAAAGTGGTACATATGTAACGTTTTTAAAATTAGATAGCCAGCATTGCAACCACAATTGAAGTTTCACCAACATTACGCCTGCATAGCGTCTTTTTCCAAAGCAGTTTCGAGACCTCAAGTGGCGCTGTGGTAGAATACTTGACTGCCCCAAAGAAAGCTTGGGTTCGATTGCTGCTGGGACTCAGATTTCTATTCTCTGCATTCGTCGGGTCAACGCCACCGATGTCAGTTTTTTTTTAACGCTATCGCATTTAAATTACCAGTGTCAATGCCACCGATGTCAGTTTTTCTCAACGCTCTCGCATTTAAATGACCAATGTCTGTCCTCGCCGTTCCTGAGTAAGTATAAATTGTCGAACACCTGTGGCGCATACCCGAATACCGCAGCCCGTGGTAGTGTCTGGCGGAATGAGTTTGACGACCTACGCGACGGGAATTTCACGTTATTCAAGTCACGACCAGCCAGTCGTATTCGTCAAATCCTCTGAGCCTCCCATACTAATTTTTGTCGACCTCAAGTTAAGGCGATCACCAGAGCATCCAGACGTAGGCGGCTAGATAGATAGATAGATAGATAGATAGATAGATAGATAGATAGATAGATAGATAGATAGATAGATAGATAGATAGATAGATAGATAGATAGATAGATAGATAGATAGATAGATGAAACGCTCAAAGAGCTTGCATTGCGCAAAGAAATGGTTTGCATTTAAAAAAGACCGCCTGATTTCTTTGGCCTGCCTACATAATCCCAAATGCTTTATTTCTACTAAATGTAGCGTGAGTAAAAAAACTTGGACCATCTCCCCGAAGGGAACCCTGATGGTATGAAAAGCAGCAGCGGTGCGCACGGCGTTGACCCGGTTGAAACGGGCGTCATCGCAGATAAACGAGCCGAAAGAGTGTTTCCACTCGACGTGCGGTCGAGCGTTGCGGGAGGTGGAGAGGGTGAAGCGAGAGAGAAGTGACACGTTCAGAGGTGTTGCGAGCGGGCGGAGCAGCCGGCAGCTAAGGTCCCTCTATTTTTCAAAGGTAGCGCAAACCATTGTCCAAAAAGGAAAGGGAGAATGTCCTCCTCGCCCTCTGCGTCTCTCCTCTCTTCTTCGCCCTTTTGTGCTCCCCTATTGGACCAGGCCCGACACGTGACCAGTTCTCCCCGATGACCCCTCTGCTTCTCGCTCTGGCGCCTGAAAACGACGCCATTATTGGGCGTAGAAACACCGCCGCAGGTGCGCGCTGTAGGTGAGCGCAGGCTTCTTATAGCTTTTTGCAGTTTGAAAGACGCCATGGGCTGCAGCCAGATGCCAACTTGTTGCGCTGTTGGATGCTCAAACAGCATTGTCAAGGGTGACAAGCTTTTTGCTGTTCCTCGGTCACTACTAAAACCTTTCGTGTATATTCGCCCTTCGAACTCTTTTAGTTGAAGCTAAGGCTCGATACTGATGCCTAAGTTAGACAAAAAAAAAAAAAAAGCGGCGTGACATTATCGGCCACGCTTTCTCGCACACAATATTTACAGCGAAATCCTTAGTGTTCGCAATTTACTAATTGTTTTGCGAAAATTTTACTGCAACGTTTGAGAAAAATATTTTTGCAAGATCTCTGTTTTCTCGCTCAGCCCGTAGATTTTACAAAAATTATTTGCCAAAAGTCGTTAAAAACTTACTCTGAGAAAGTCGGAGCTGTTTTTTTTGTAGCGCTCATGAACAGAGGGTGGTGATGAGATGTGTACGATAAAGAAAGAGACATGGCAAGTAAGTAGCATCGATTGATGAGCGTAATTTACTTAGCAATATGCTGCAAAACTGCCCGTACGCAAACTATAATTTTAAACGCATGTTTGTTCTGTCAACGAGAAAGAGCGTCTTTGATTCGCTACAATAATTGTGTTTTCTTTGTTTCAACTAATTATAAATCTGTGATCAATGGAAATTAAAAACAGTTATTTGCATTTGGAGGCTTTATTACTGAGGGAGGGACCTGCTCGCTGTTCTCGCCCAATTAGTGACGAACGCGGGAGGGTGCGCTCACGAGGTTACCGTTAGCCAATTAACGAAGAAAAATGTCCATGCTGTCCTGTGAACAAAGGAGCGTATTTTAGCAATAGGAATACCAGCATGACATCTCACAAACTGAGCACACTGGAAGAGTCTCCAATTAAAGAGCTAGGTCCAATTAATGAGCACGAGCAGCACGCGATGGAACCAAAAAAGATATTTACCCGAGGGGGGCAACAGAAGCGCGTGAACGCAGTTCGAAATTTAAAAGAATGTACGCTGGGGATATTTAGAAAATAAGTGCCTCCGCCGCGTTGTGTGTTCATAATTTTAATGTAGCGTCTGATTTTCCAAAATGCGTCTTGTGAACAAACACCACGGTATCCGAAAAGAAAAACGGCAGCTGTAAAGACTGCGCTTAACATGTTCTGCCTCTTGTTGACCTGGTGCGAGCGACGCATCCTACATTTATGAAGCCAAATACAATGCACAAATGCTAGGTTTTCACGTTGTCAAAGCAGGTCCCAAGTCCAGAAAGCTGTTCGCGCGTAAGGTGCCGCAATGGGATTTCTAATATACGCCGGCACCAGTGTGCGATTTGTTGCTTACAAAACGCGAAATGATAGCTAATGTACCGACTAACCACAAACTATTTTTACTACACATCTTACGTAGGAACAGCAGGTGTGTATCTGCGCCCAGAATTGTCGCATTTCCAAGCAAGTACAAGCAATCGCTTCGACGCACCGCATGCGGGCCGGGCGCGTCTTGTGAGTCTCGCCCAATAATGGCGGCCGGAAGTGACGGGCGAGGAGGAAACGGCGCTGAGAGGAGGAGTTTGCGCTACCTTTGAAAAATAGAGGGACCTTACCGGCAGCTGCGGGCGCTGTCGCGAGCATGCTGTGGGTGAGGGAGAGAGTGACGTCAGCGCGCACCTGCGAGGGAAGCGTGCGAGGGGAGCGTGACGTCAACGCGCAGCTGTGGCGTGACCTACTTGGCAACGCTCCAACACCTACGGGGAGGGGAACGCGTTGCGGCGCATTCGTACGGACGCACGTAACGTACGTCGTTACACACGTGAGTCAAAGAGCTGCTTCGCATTTAATAAGTGTGCGCTCGTTCTGTGGTGCCCGTATCACCACCTAGCTCAGAGCCACATCGCATGTCGGATAATAGGATAATAGAACATGATTCGGCGTATGGTTTGGTTGCGAAGCGGCACGCCTTACACAGCACAAACCCTACATTTACAATCACCACGGTCGAGCAGTGGGAGGCTATGTTGCTCAGCACGCGCCCGGAGGACCAGCTCTGGGCTGTCCGGCTGGCCGAAGACGCCGCTAGGATTCAAGGCCTGGCCGCCGCCTGAGGAAGGGGGGGTTGCGGAGGGGCCTGGTCCCCCGCCACCTTTGACCCCAGCAGGGACACTTCAATAAAGTTTTTTTTCTCTCTCTCTCTTTGCAGCTGCCGATCTGATGAGTCTTGAAGTGCGCAAAACTATGTTATTGCGTTCTTGTCTGTTTGTGGCCGCTCGCCGTTGGGTGTCGGATAAAACTGTTGTGTTTTCGCGGCCCGAAAGCTCCTGAAACGATTGCCCCACAGCCTCTCCGCGGCGATTCCTAATGAAGGCGATAACAGTCCATTCCGCGAGCGTTCCCAACGAAAAATAGCGGACGCGGCCAGTGTTGCCGGAGCACAAAGCATCATGAATACAAAGCAGATCATGCGCTTTAACTGTTTAGCTTGCGGAACATTAACACGGTGCGGGCTGCGTCCGCTTACGCGATCAGACGCTACAGGATCTCCGCGCTAAAAGCACCGTTGCAACATTGACTGTGCAGGTGCAAACCTCTTGCGCAGGATTTCATGGCAATAATAAAAAACGCTATCAATTTTACTTATTTAATTTTCTTGTGATTAATCGTCTCTTATTTTAACGCTACTCGCTCTGCGATTTATCTCTTCTGGAAGGGCTTCTCTTCGGACTAGCTGCTTTCTGTGTATAGGCACGACTCTTTAATGCCACAGGTCCCTGTTCTTCTTGCAGTTACGATGCCAGACACGATTATACAGCTATGTATCGTATTCGTAAAACTAAACTTTTGCAAGGAAATTCAATATTCATTTTTTTTGTTCGCTTATTCTATCTCCAACTAAGATATTAGACTAATACCAAAAGTTTATGAATGACGTTTTGCCAGATCATTCAAGGGTCTGGTTCTTCATGAACTCCATTCGAGTGGAGAGAGAGAGGGGGGGGGGGGGGTGAACAGCCCTTCTATACACTCTCCCACGAGTTTGCATGCACGCTGCTCTAAATTGTGGGTACTCTGAGTCCTCATGACCTACTCGGAAAACTGTACTTGCTAGAGTTTGAAAAAGCACAAGACGTCTTGTTCGCAATTGCACCCGAAATCAAGGTATTTCAGTGCGCAAAACACATAATTAGAGGGGTGAAATGACGTGAGTTACACATGAACAAAATGAGAGTCGTAGGTGTAGCGAGGTTTACGTGTGTTGAAGGATGAACATGTCGGCTAGTTGGGTGGACATCTTGTAGACGAAGAGAGCGAAAACGAGGACAGGAAAGGCACACAAAGAATTACACGTAGAACTTCATGTATGTATGTATGTATGTATGTATGTATGTATGTATGTATGTATGTATGTATGTATGTATGTATGTATGTATGTATGTATGTATGTATGTATGTATGTATGTATGTATGTATGTATGTATGTATGTATGTATGTATGTATGTATGTATGTATGTATGTATGTATGTATGATGCATGTATGTATGCGTGCGTGTGTGTGTGTGTGCGTGTTCATTAATGTCTAGTCAAACCTCTTGTTTTCATCGTCGGTAAGCTCACTCGATGGCTACGTTATTCCTAGGGATAGTACAAAGTGTGATTTCATGCAACTAGTTGCCTGCATACAGGCATGCAAATAATCCTCCGCTGTATTATTAGACCAAGATCTTCCTTTTTTAGGTGGACGCTGTAACATTTATTTTCGAGGTATCGACTGCACAAGCCAGATTGTGTGTCGCAGTAACGTTTCTATGCGTAATAAAACAGCACACATGCAAGCGCGAATACGACAGCGGGAATGTTCATTACTGGCCGTCTGTGCTTAATCGTTTGAAATAGAAATCTCTTTTAGTGAGAGCGTCTTTTTGCTTGATCAATTGTAATCAAGGTGCCTTGATTGTTAGACTAAAATAAAAAGATACATACAGAAGGCTTGACCCAGGGGTCTTAAACTCACTTCAGCTAGCAGGCCTCAGTCGCGAAAATTTACTCCTGCAAGGGCCAGGATACTGAAGGAAGTAGGAGCGGAAGGAGAAGGGGTGGGTGTAGATTGTACGAAATGCCAGCCAACGCTGCCGTTTGAAAGGTTCTCCTCAAACATTATATATGGGTCATTTCTGAAGGGCATTTGGCGCCAGGATTCCAAGAGCATATCCATACCGATCTCGACCTGCAAAATGACTGAAAATCTTGACGCCGATTTTGAGTTTTCTTTCACGGTTACGTATTGACACATGGTGACCGCAGGGTGACCATGAAAAAAAATGCTCAAGACCAGTCATGCCTGTGTAGCTGCTCATGAGCATACTTCTTGAAAAAAATATCGGACAAAGAGAGGCATGTGCGGGCCACGAGGAGCTAGTGAGAGGTCGGGCGGGCCGCATGCGGTCCGCGGGCCGTGTGTTTGAGACCCCTGCTTTAAACTCTGGTTAAGCGCCAGTTTTCCTATACTATGGAAATACCCAAAACAATGAATGTTCTTGAAAGGTGTTCATAAGAGTTGTGGTACTACATTGTATTCTAGTAGAAATTATAAAATGTCCTCAAATTAAAACTTTCCATTGAGTCCTCTACTGTATAGTTTTGACAAGCCTAGATAGCAAGCTGGGTTCAAAAAGGGGTGCTGAAGAATGGATCGCTGCCAGGTGATCAATCAGGCAGCTGAGAAATATGCTGAGTACAGCAAGCCCTTTAACATATAGCTTTCATAGACTGCGAAAAGACACTCGATTCTGTAGAGATACGAGCAGTTTTCGAAGTATTGCGAGATGAAGGAGTACTTGAATGGGATGTAAACACCTCAGCCATCATCTAACTACAACAAATACGCAGATAGGTGCTTCTCGAGAAGAAAAACAAAAGAATTGCAATCGAGAAGGGGCCCGACAGGGAAGATACGACCTCTCCGATATTCTCGGCATGCTTGGAAGTATTTGAACAACTACTGCGAAGAAATGCGCGTTAGCGTAGTATATCTCACCAACCTGCGGTTTTGCTGATGACAAAGCGCTTTTCAGCAGTGATGCCGATCAACTGCAAAAAAAGTTTAAAGAACTAAACTGAATATGGGGGGCAGCTTGCTCTAGAGGCACAAGGCTGAGTCAAAAGCGAAGCTGGTGGTCTCGTAGCTCATCCCAGCTTGGTCTCAATCCCAATTAGGCCTAATTAGCCCAATTTCGCCTAATTGGCATAGCTAGGCAACATGAGACTCAATTATCTCGGATGGGCTTGGTTCGATCACGCAGGACTTAATTAATAATGAGGTTTTGTCCTAATTAGCACCACTTAGGAGTACATGGGCTTAATTAGCATATTAGGTCACATGGAACTTTAGCATTTTGGAACTTAAGCATTTCGGATGGGCTTGGTTCGATCATATACAACTTAATTGTTGCTTAGAATTAGTCTTAACACTAATTAGGCTTAACTGGGCTTCATCAGCTCGACTCGGTCACTAGTATTTAGTTTCTTACTGACCTTGGCTTCACTAGCCTAATTGAGAATTTGACTTGGACTGCGTAGATTAAATGGGCTTAATTACTTAAGATTAACTAGACTTACTTATGCTTGACTTCATTAGGGGATACCATGCTGACCTCTGCTTAATTAGACCTCGCTATACTTACCTTTGCTCAATTTAATTATCATAATTAGACCACCTGAAAGTCAAGTGTCTCGAGCGGGCTTGGGTCGACCACACATATCTTAATTACTATATTAGGCCTAGCTTTCTAGCACTAGGTTTAGTTGGGCCTAATTAGAAATTAGGCTCGACTCGGACAGCTGTAATCACAATCTTCCTGAGCTTGGCTTGACAAGCCTCATTGGGAATTCGACTTGGATTGCCTGGATTTATTGGGCTTAATTAGCATGACTTGATTAGTATTCAATATGCTCGGCTTAAGTAGGATATACCATGCTCAACTATGTTTGATTAGGTTTGGCTATAGACCGTCGTGGTGGAGCACTGGTTATGGGGCTCGGCTGCTGACCCGAAGGTCGCGGGTTGAAAACCGGCCGCGGCGGTCGCATTTCGATGGAGGTGAAATGATAGAGGCCCTTGTACTGTGAGATGTCAGTGCACTTTAAAGAACACCAGATGGTCAAAATTTCCGGAGCCCTCCACTACGGCGTCTCTCATAATAGTCCTGGCGCCGTGAGTCGCCAGGATGGCTCCTTTTCCGACGGGGGACGAATTGTAGTGAAGAGGAATGCCCAGCGCTGCGGCCGCATCGACAGCTTTGCGCAAGGCGCGAGGCACGAGCTGGAGCTTCCTGGCCTGTTTTGCTGCTGCAACGCTGCCCGCACCCGTCCAGTTCTTGCCGCTACCGTTCCGACGCCACTGCCGCTTTTAGCCCAGTGTTCGCATTATAATATATATATATATATATATATATATATATATATATATATATATATATATATATATATATCTTTGTTAAACCCGAAAGAAGTGCAAAGAACTCCTTTGCTTGTCTGCAAGAAGTAGCGCCGCAGTGGCTGTCGCCTAGTTTAAAGCTGCAGTCACAGAAAAAGCGGACATTGCGGTTATTTTGTCCCAGCGCCAAAGGAAACGGATAGGCACTACACGTCAAACGCAAAGAATAAGCGGTACATTTGTGTATTCCGGGATGACTTGCCGTTTTTCCAGGCCATATTGTGCTGCGACGCGCCTTTTTGAAATAATTGTGACGTGCGCTTCCATTCTGACGTAACACGGCTGACGGATTTCTTGGGCGCCCGGTGAGCTCAGTTTCGGTTTCGCGTATATCGGGGCCTCGAATGTCGATGATTATTATCTGAATGTACGTGCGTTTTTTTTTTTACAATTCTTAAAAAATGGGTACGGTTATAAATCGTCAGGTCCTACAACTCTTCCATATAAACAACGGGCCTCAAGGTAATAATTAAAAAGGTATTCAGCGAATTTTTGTTAATTACTCATTCGAATATAACTGAAGGTGCCGCAAACTTTTTTACCGTGGTATAGAGTTCGTTTGTGAAGACGACAAAAGGCCTCATTGGCACAGCATTTTTATAAAAAATCTGTATTGTCAAAAAAAAAAATTGGGGGGACCCTTAAGCTTCGCCTTTAAGAGTTGAATGCGATACTGATATCCTGTCCCTAGTCCGTACTTCAACCACTTACTGCACACTATGTAATGCGTAGCATGCTTTAGACCACGAGCAATTATGCGCGGTAAATGCGGGAATGTTTTCGAAGTTGTATGCACTCCCACTACGTGGTCTTAAGGGAATACGCGCAGTAACGTTTGTGCCTTTTGTAATGGTTACACGACTTTGAACCACAATGTCGTTATGATATTCACATCTTCTGACGCCCGATGGCTATGCACGCTTGTACCACGCAATATTACTGCGATATTACATGTTGTATTGTGACGCCTGTATGCAGGAATTTCTGCGAGACGAGCTCTTTAACGCAATCGCGTTAAAACAAACACCCCGTATAGATATGTAGAATGTTGGCTGCTTGAACAGGTGCCACGCCCCTGTGTACTCCGCGGCTGCAGAGTATGTGCCGGGAATGCACAGGACCCCTTAATTTTTTCCTTAGCCATTGCAGCTGCTGTCTGTACATGGCGCAATCGCCATTGACGGGGTACTGCCCGCTTGCACGGGCAATATACTTTTTCTTTCTTTCCATTCCTCCTTGTTTATCGCTACACATTGGCAGATAAGTCAGCGAAGAATATTTGACGCTACCGTCTTCCATGCCATATGTGGATACTATACATATATTAATTATGTACCACTAGTGGAACTGGATTAAACATCGCTGCGTGTTTACGGGCATGTATTATTTATATGCAATAGTATATAAATAATATACAGGTTCTAAATTAAGCTTTATGGCTTTCTTTAAAATTCAGCACTAGGAGGTACGTGAAAACCACTTTTGCAAATAATTTATGCGTCCAGGAGGACACAATGTGATGCAATAATTAACGCTGTCAGCCGACCAAATTAACCAAGGTTAAATAATAAACTTTCAGTGACTGCAGCAAGCGGGCATGTTCGTATTGAAAAGGTATACACAGTCGAATTTCTAAACAGTCCCACTTGGAATAATTGTTCTAGCATGCCTGTGCTCTTAGATATCTTGCTGCAAAGTTTAAAGGCAGGTTTGCATGATTACGCATGCGAGACAGGGAGCGCTGGCGCAAAGCCCCTTTCTCGATGTGCCTGCGGCAGTTACGTGCGGCGTTTAATCTGACAACGGATCGTAGGCATAGGCACAGATGATAACGGTTGCTCTTTTATTACCGGCTGGCGATAGCAAGCAATGACTGCTCATCACAGGAGGAGGGTTGCTGTTGGTGGCTACTTTGCGCCAAATTGGCTACTTTTGGACCCCGTTGGTGACGAAAATTTCCAGTTGGCGCCATGGCTCTTTTTTAAACTTGTGGTTTTACTTATTCAAAATGGTTTTATTTATTCATCAATAATAAAGACTCTGTTGATAATACCGCTTCTGTTCTATTTGGCTAGAAATTCGGCGATAATATCAAATGACATGGCTACTTTGGCTACTTTTGGCGTGAGTTCTGGCGCCTTTTCATGTCCACCCAACGGCAACCCTGCACAGGAGGGAGGAACATTGCGCCGATCCTTACCGCCTTGCATGCGTAATAATACAAACGACAATTAAACTTTGCAGCGGGATATCTCGAATCCCAGACAGGCTAGAAGAATTCTTCCTAGTGGAACTGTGTAGAAACGCGACTGCCTCCAGCTTTTGAATACAAATATGCTCGTTTGCTGCAGTCACTAAAAAGTTCATTATTGAATCCATAGTTAATTGGTAGGCTGACAGCGTTAATTATTGCATCACTTTGTGTCCACCTTAATACGTAACTTATCTGCAAAGGTGATTTTCACGTACCTCCTACTGCTGAATTTTAAGAAAGGCCATAAAGCTTAATTTTGAACACCCGGTATGCCCGTTAACACGCAGTGATGGTTACTCCAGTTCTACTTGTGGAAGTAACGACTAGCGAAGTATCCACCATATTAGATATACCGACATTTGGTGGTCCTCCTGTCACTGTCTTTGGAAGAGGCTTTCCCATCGGCGATCACTATATGCAGCTACAAAGGTGACAATCCCTGATGATGCCGTGCTATGTTGTGCGAGTGGATTTAGTGACCGCACAATTGCATCATAGTCAAATGCTGTCAGCCTCCTATACCTGGCCAAATAGCTACAAGAATGTTTAGGCTTGCATTGACAATTGTTCACAGTCACTCCACGTGCACCACGGATGTTTGTTACACACGAAGTTTCAGGTGGATGAATAGTAACTACTGTAATACTCAGAAGAACACAAAGACAACTTCTAAGGGGATGTTATGTTTGGCTGTAATTGCCGACATAAGAAACACATTGGGGCGCTGTAGGGCTTGCAAATAACCACACAATACAACGCAAAACACTGGGTTCTCACACCGTACGTCTCCCACATTAGCATGCAACATCCACGATCAAGAATTCAACTTCTTTACTTTAAGAAACACAAAGGTTATTTTGATTTTCAATGCGAAGCATTTCTTAGCGAACTTCGACGACTTTGAGCGTATCTATCTATCTATCAAGCTATCTATCTATCTAGCCGCCTACGACTTTGTGCTCTCCTGGCCGTATCGTTAATGGGATTTCTACCAAATTTGGTATGGCATAACATGACCGTATGACGAACATAAATGGCTGGTCATATCATGAAAATCATGACTAACTATGATATGAAAAGTATGATTTACATGCCACGCTCATGGCACGCTCGCGGCCGTTTCGTTAGCTTGATATACACCAAATTTGAGATTGAGTGACGTGACTGCATGACGAACATAAATGACAAGTGTAAATATGGAAATCATGACATGTCATGAGCGACATGACTTGCATGCCACGCTCATGGCGTACCCGCGGCCATTTCGTTAGCTTGACATACACCAAATTTGGTATTGAGTGGCATGACTGTATGACGAACATAAATGACAGGTGGTAATATGCAAATAATGACTTGTCATGTGCGACATGACTTGCATGCACGCTCATGGCGCGCTCGCGGCCGTTTCGTTAGCTTGATATACACCAAACTTGGTACTGAGTGACGTGACTGTATGACGAACATAAATGACAAGTGGAAATATGGAAATCATGACATGTCATGAGCGACATGACTTGCATGCCACGCTCATGGCGTACCCGCGGCCATTTCGTTAGCTTGACATACACCAAATTTGGTATTGAGTGACATGACTGTATGATGAACATAAATGACAAGTGGAAATATGGAAATCATGACATGTCATGAGCGACATGACTTGCATTCCACGCTCATGGCGCGCTCGCGTTTGTTTGGTTAGCTTGATATACATCAAATTTGGTATTGAGTGACATGACTGTATGACGAACATAAATGACAAGTGGTAATATGGAAATCATGACATGTCATGAGCGACATGACTTGCATTCCACGCTCATGGCACGCTTGCGGCCGTTTCGTTAGCTTGATATACACCAAATTTGGTATTGAGTGACATGACTGTATGACGAACCTAAATGACACGTGGTAATATGGAAATCATGACAGGTCATGAGAGACATGACTTGCATTCCACGCTCATGGCGCGCTCGCGGCCATTTCGTTAGCTTGATATACACCAAATTTGGTATTGAGTGACATGACTGTATGACGAACATAAATGACAAGTGGTAATATGGAAATCATGACATGTCATGAGCGACATGACTTGCATTCCACGCTCATGGCGCGCTCGCGGCCGTTTCGTTAGCTTCATATACACCAAATTTGGTATTGAGTGACATGACTGTATAGCGAACATAAGTGGCAGGTGCTAACATGAAAATCTTGGCGTGCATGTCATCTACAACGCCATTTACTTGCCACGCTCATGGTGCGCTTGCGTCCAGTTCGCTAGCTTGATATACACCAAAATTAGTATTCCGCGACGTGACTGTATGAAGAACATAAATGACAGGTCCTAACATGTAAAACATGACATGCAAATTTTGTAAAGCATGATTTGCTCCTTCCTGGCTGCTTCGCATTACATCGATTCCCACAGTGCGTGGGATCTGCCGGCTTTTTTTATTCTATTTTAACCAGGTAAGCTACTGAGCTGGACACTTTAGTAACGATGTGAATTTGGCCCAACATTTACAAGCATACGCCTTCATACACTGGAGCCTAATCTATGAACTACGCACCACGCACGACCTCTCGATATATGTGGGTGTACCCTTCTTGTCAGTCCATGGCTTGGCGCGCCATTCTAAAATGCTGATTGCTTTAACGTTGGTTACCACAGGAGTGGATTGATAACAGTGTTTTACGCAGACTGTGCGGGTGCTGCGAAACAATCGCGCACCTTGTCTGCGAGTGCCCCCCGTTTTAATTGTCATACAACGGCCCTTTCAATCACACTATAGCCCGCTAGACAACTGCTCTCTGAGAGAACGCAAAGTATTCAACTACTTGGCCTACGCAGACTTCAACGCGAATCGATAAAAATGCATTGCTGCATATTCGTAGAGAACGACACATTGTGTATGTGCATTCGATAGTGTTTGTTTGTATTATAACATCGTGTATTAGTTGGACATTGCCGTATTCATAACGAGTTTGTGGCGCCTTCGTAGACTCCTCTTTTCTTGGATTTTTTTTTCATTCTTTCATGTCCCGTCTCACCTCGCCAAGTACAGAATAGTCAACCGAGGATATCATCTCGTTGACGTCCCTTTCTTTCTCTCTCTTCTTTGAAAGAAACAGCGAAATGCAGGGCAACTTCTTTAAATAAAGACCAGATAGAACCAGCTGATCTTATTACGAACCACAGCATGAACCAAGAAGTAAGTAGTCCCGATAATTTAATTTTGGCCCGTACAAATGCAGTCTCTACGAGGAATATTGCAGCACAAATACTATGCGACCGGATTAACATTCCAGAAAATATTCCGTACAGTATGCATGCGCATGGGAGGCGAACCATGTCGTAGGAAATACAACAGTAAATACCTAATTGTGTACGGCTCACATGAGGACCAAATAAAGTATCTCATCCCTTTGCAAGAATGCAGTGGCCTGGGGGGCAAGACGCAAGAAGGGTTCGTTTTTTAGGGGCTAAGTTCCTTAGGATCTAGCCTAGTCTTCCGTCGTGGTCACGGTATAGAACCGTTGCTATAGTTGAAATATATGTGAGACACAAAAAAAAGGTTTTAAATGCGAAGCATTTCTTTGCCTACTGTAAAGCACTTTTGCGTTTCTATCTATCTATCTATCTATCTATCTATCTATCTATCTATCTATCTATCTATCTATCTATCTATCTATCTATCTATCTATCTATCTATCTATCTATCTATCTATCTATCTATCTATCTATCTAACTAGCAGCCTACGTCTGAGTGCTCTCGTGATGGCCTCCATAACATGGGGTAGACCAAAATTTGTATAGGAGGGTGAGAGGTACTGATGGAATATGTCTGGCTGGTCATGACATGCATAACGTGAAAATCCCGTCGCGTACGTCGTCAAACTCATTTCTCCAGACACGTGTGGCTCATACCCGTACACCACGGGCCGTGGAATGCAGGGTATGTGCCACTGGACTTTGAATATTTAGATCTACCAAGGAACAGCGAGAACAGGCATTGGTAATTTAAATGCGAGAGCGTTAAGAGAAACTGACATCGGTGGCATTGACACTGGTAATTTAAAGACGACAGCGTTAAGAAAAAATTGGCCGCGTATCTGCGTGCTTCGCCGCAAATGTCGTCGAAAGACGATAGTCTTCTGCCGGCCGTACTACACTGTTTTGCCTTGCCTCAGACAGCGCTTTCTCTATGTTGAATCGGCCGCATCTGGCTGGCCTTGATAAAATAGAAGAGGCGCTGCGTGAGACATGGACGCCATCTGGCAGTGCTGTCGAGAAACATCACCTTGTGCAGAACCCAGCAGCAACATATCGTCGGCCGAGGGCTTTTTCGTGCATAGCGTCGCTTTTTGAGCGCAGCCTAAGAAACGCTGGGGTCTTCTTCATAATTACGTATCTATGTATTTTCTTATAAAGAAACATACCAGAGACTACTTATTTATTGACGTTGCTCCTCAGACATGCGTAACATTTGCTTTTTGATCGACAATGTTCACAAGTATGAACAAAAATACTTGTGCAAGCTGGCTGGGCGCTCAGAAAGTGGTTAAACTTTGGCCGGGTGTCTGAATCGTGTGACGTGCCGACAAACAAAGAAACAGACAGACAGACAGACAGACAGTCAGACCGAAATTTCTCCGTTTAAGTATCCCAAGAAAGACTATCGTCTTTAAAACGGACAACGGCGGCGATGACGCGAGGAATACAAAGAACAGAAATCAGAGTTTCAGCAGGAATCGAACCCAAGCATTCTGCGTGGCAATCAAGCATTCTACCACAGAGCCACGTCAGGTCTCGAAACTCCTTTGGGAGAACACCCTATGCAGGCGTAATGTTGGTGAAACGTATATTGTGGTCTCGCTATCTAATTTTATAAATATTACATACGTACTCCTATGACGAAGGAGTCATGTCGGGTTAATGTCAGTTGTATACTTAAGCGCCATCCACTGTAGTTGGTTTGCGTAGCACTATCCAGGGCTACCATCCTTGCAAGCACAAGCTCTATAATATCAGCTTAAGGTTTCTGGTGTTGGCAATACCCATGATTCAGTTGGCATCGGTTACACAACTGTAAACATCTGGTTATATGAAACATATGCGACTGTTCAACATGTCTGTGCGTGCAACATTTGTACATATCTTGTGCGTCATTTCATAAAGTTTCGCTCAATAAAACATTACAACCCAGTCGCCTTGCCTCCAGATGCTTCGCATAACATCGATTCCCAAGGCACTTGGGATCTGCCGAATTTTTACTATCGACTAATATCACTGATAATTGTGACAGAACAGTATGAAACACCTACAAGCACAAACCCTTTATACTAGTCGGCGACTTCAACGTAGACATTATTGGATATTAGGACATAGCTTTGTCGTCGACTCTCACTGTCTGCTGTCACGGCATATAGAAAACCGGTTGCTATAGTCGAAACATATGTGTATTAGTGAATAAAAAAAAAGGCTTTACAATAGACGAACATCAATAGTTAATTGTGACGAAACCAATATAAAACACCTACAAGCACAAACCCTTTATACTAGTCGGTGACTTTAACGTACACATTATAGACAGCGACTAGCATAGCATTAAAGAGGTAAGAAAATAAATTTACATTTCTATATACACTTTGTCACTCAATTTACATTATATGAGGCAACGCTCGGGTAACGTACGATTACTCACCGATACGATACCCACAGCTTCGCCCACTCGTCATGATTCACTTCGTGGAGATGCCTGGATTTTTTAAAATCTTATGGTGTATTGCATAGGCGCAGTTGTACAGATACGGCAACGCTATGTATCCAAATTTGTGGTAAATTATCGCGCATTTCTCTGGAACAACGTCAGTTTCGCCGTTCACGAATTCAGTCAAGGAACACGAAGCCTCTTGAGCATCCTTCATTGGCGGCACCACACTTTGCTAGCTTCGAGAATTAACAGCGGTTATTAGACAGTTTGCACAATGCATAAATGCCTTGAAGGCTTGGCGGGACTCTGTGAAGGCTGTCGATCAATACATTCTTTGGTAAACAAACGCTATACTGCTCGCAACAGGTAATGACAGGTCCTTCGTGTGAGCAGAATATTTTCTTCAGTGTTTACTTGCTCGCATCGATAGCTGCTAGATCGGGCCTATATACAACGCACCCGCTGCATGAACAGAGTGCTGTACCCTCTCCTTGTTTATCTCAGAGCGCACCAAGCGTAATTTCCAGCGCGAGACCTCAGGAAAAGGGTCGAAGAACATGTATTCATGGTTGTCAAGGTCGAGGGTCAAAAAAAATAAATAAATAAAGGGCTTTGAAAGAAGAATAAAGGCAGGGAGGCCAACCAGAACCGAAACTACTGTATGAGGTGGGGCTATGTTTACAAACAAGGAAAATGTGATCTCGCTACGCGACCGTACATGGGCGTCAAAGGGCCATTGTGTAAGAAAAAAAAATTATCATTGCAGCACTCGTCAGCTTGGCGACGTCTATTCGACCTGCTTCAGCGTGGCTACGGAAGTGGCGTTCATTTTCAAAATATCCTGGCGCGGCTTATACAGTAGTTAAACGGGGACGCTAACCTGAGTTACACCCAACCTTATTTCCCTTAAACCGCTGTTACGTGTAGTTAGACGGAAAGCCTAACCGCAGATATTCCACTAAACGTAATTGCGCCGAACTGAGGTTGACCACCTCAGTTAAGAAAGCTAACTAACTAAATGCCGGCACCCATGTCGGCGGTCGAAGGCAGCGTGACTCTAGTGGAGGCCGAAGCGTCTTCCCAAAAGCGAATCAACTGGCGTTTCCCAACAAGAGACGCTGACACGCGAAGCAGTCCGTCAAAACAAGCCACACCAAACACGGTAATACCAAACGGATTATTTTGGCTTTCGCACTGGTCGCAAGTTGACCTCGCCCATAGCTGCGAGACTAGCTCTTAATTGTGCCAAACAATGTTAAAACACTTGAGCTTGCCGACGAACATGAGAAGTGTGTGTAGGAGTGACGCTCATTCCGTGCAACAGGTGCTGGATGGTCTATGTCCAGTACTCGCAAGCCTTCAGTAGGCATCATTACTCGCCTACCTCCAGTGCAACGTGATTCACCCGAGATCCTGCGCTCAGTACTATGGAACGCAGCAGTGTTTTTTGTACGCTCCTTTCTTTCTATCTCCCTATCTTTTAATCCCTCATTCCCCTTCCCCCAGTGTAGGATAGCAAACCGGACGCGCGTCTGGTTGACCTTCCTGCCTTTCCTTGCTTTTCCTTTTCTTTCCTTCCTTCCTTCCTTCCTTCTCTCCTAAAACTCTTGATGTGATACTCTCGCTGACTGCATGGTGCAAGAAGGAAGGATTTATATTGAATAAAATACATTGTATTTTCCAGTATGCTTATGAAAACCAGCTAAACGTTTTTAATTTTTACTTGCGAAACTGAGTGTCACGTGACTTGCTTCACAGACCCAAAGTATAAGGACAACTTTTCACGTGTAACATGTGCCAACCGTAGTTAGGGCTAACAGTACTTTACTCCTGTTAACTGAGGTTCGTCGTAACTGAGGTTAGCGTGCCCGTGTAACTAGGGATAGAAACACAGCATGGTAGATATGTATAGTGTTCGTTTATGTCCCTTTGGTGGCCGAATAAGTGATTCATGAAAAAAAAAAAGCGCATCTCCACGGTTATGCTTTAGCATTACTGCTGAATCCGGATCTGACCACGCAAAGTAATACGCATCGATGTTAGCGGACATTACTGACTTCGAGGAGCGCATATGAAGCCATACTTACCGTTTTTTTTCTTTTTACAAGGAAAATCGCGACATTCACTGATAGACCTTGAAAAAATTAGGTTCTGTACTGAGTCTCTAGGTTTTCGGCATACATCACGTGACTGTCCTGTATTAATTTATCCTGGCATATTTTCTGAGACCTCAGTATACAGAAAATTCACTAATTCGGTGCGGTTGCGTAATATGGACTTCAGACTATTGGTTGTCTGCGTATGCGGCAATTCTGCGGGCTGTCTATAGTTACGAGATCCTAACAGTTGAGTCTTGATTTGTGCACTACGTTGATTTCAGACCAACAATATGATCCAGAATTCTTGAACTAGTCCATCTGCTCACTGGGTCGTTGCGAGGATAACGGTAGTGCGTTGTGCTTGAGTGCCAATGTGTAGAGAGTGTTAGTTGAAGTTCAAAAACTACATTTATTATCTCTCTGGAGTTAATATATAGTTTTCATTATTTCTAAGATAGATGTGGTAGCTACATAACTTCATTATAATGTTCCCTTCACTAATATGACGCTGTCGTAACGTCTCTGGTCGGCTTTTCAAAATATTCTCCATGGTGGTGCAGTCCAGCTCACAATCTCTAACTCACAAGGAAGTGAAATGAACTCTCAATCGGGTAATCGTAGTAGTGCAAGATATTTGCACTAAATGTGAACATTTTATCAGAAGCAATGAGTAGTCCTGCCGTAATTCTGTTGAAAGATATGTCCTAGATTGGTAACAGGGAGGTGACACAAAGGCGGAAAAAGTGTGCAAACCATCTGCATGTTTTCTGCAGACCAGTTGACTGATTTTCTGCGGAGCTTCGGCAGAAAGTCTAGTCAGTCAGCTTTTCGTAAGGGCAGGCTTTTCTCTCTATTGAATGACCTAAGAATAGACAGTACGGGCTATTGATAATTCCTTCAATAAAACAGCGGAATGAAGTTATATTTATGACAATGGCAGAGGGTCTTCATAAGTACGATTAGCTACTGCAGACACGAAATAGAACTAAAAAAAAAGGAGGCTTTAGAATATTTTTTTATTGGCAAGCCCACGGGTCAGCTACCAGCTAGTTATTGTACTTGCATGTGTTTATCAAGCAAACGACAAGAGGCAAACAACAACACCAACAACAAGATAAACAACAACAGCAGCAAAAGAAAACAAGTAAGGTAATAGGGTACGCATTTGGGCTGGTTGGTTCATGATTTCGCAGTATAAAACAGCGCTAAAAGACGGGACGAAGAAAGGACACAAACCACGGCGCTGACAGCGCCGTGGTTTGTGTCCTTTCTTCGTCCCGTCTTTTAGCGCTGTTTTATACTGGAAGTAAGGTAAACATCGAAATAAATGCTTAGTAAACGCGCGTCTGCGGTGACGTCGCGACTTATACCGGTGTCACACGGGCATTTGGAAAACCTTTGAACCGACGGTCTATTGACTCAACTGTCAAGCACGAGCTGCCACACGGGCGATTTCGAAGGCCGTCGAATCTATAGTCTATCGAGTCAACGGAGCACCCAACCCGTCCGTTGAAACTTCGATGGCTAATTGAGCGACGGAAGCGGAAACAGCGCAAACGTGCACTCTCGTTCACAGCGTGCCCAAACCCACGACTAGAAAAAGAAAAATAATGTTTTAAAAGTAGCATGCGTGGGCGTAATAAATTATTTAATAAAGTATTTTTGCCATTTTGAATGTACGACCTGCTCATAATCACGACAACAGCAACGTGCTGGCTCGCCGTGCTCGTTATCGTTTTCGCCAGTCTGCCTCCGCCGCCATATTGCTCGCAGCTTTTTTTTTCCTGTGCAGGTATTTGTACACTGTAGTATTTGCTTTTCGCTTCTTTTTTCTTCATCTGCGCGAGTTCATTTTGCTTCGAAGTTTTTTATTTATTATTCGCAGCTGTGCAGTGCTTTTTTTTTGTGTGTGTGTGTGAGAGGCATTAAATTCTAGGACGTGATTTTTTTTTGCGGTGGAGTTACTGTTCTTGTGTGTGCTTTGTGGGAAATCGCAAACGCGCCGCCGCCAAAAAGGAAAAAAACCGCGCCAGCTCTGATGACGGAAAAAAGATTTGCAGCGCCACACAATTTTTGCGAGAAAAACCTGAACCACTCAACGGCCGTTGAAAACTGCCGTGTAGCAGCGTGACAACTCTATGGAGTCGATGGAGCTGCGGCGTTTCGACGGCCGTCGACTCGAGGGCCTTTCAAAAGTGCCCGTGTGACACAGGTATTACATGTGCTCGAACGTTCAACGTGGCTTTAAAGCACGATGTGGGCATGACATTCCTAGAAAAAGAAAAAGAAGACAAAAAATATAATGCGCATGAAAACGTAGCCAATCGCGAGAGATTCTCTAGTTTGTAAACTTAGTTCACGCACGCAAACTGTAGACCGTTTCGCAATGCCCTCCGTCGTCAACGGTGCCCATTGGCTCTTCGTACGACGCTCATGTGATATTGTTTGAGAAGGTACAGGTGCGTACGAAAGGTCTCCGAAGAATATTTAGATGGAAAATTAACGCGTGCGCACATTGGTCACTGCTCTTGTTTTCGCTCTCTCCGTTTGGTTCGTGTTTTTTGTTGTTGATATTTTTGCAGACTTAGCACACACTTTGCTCCAGTAATTTGTACATATATTCTTCATGCGCAGTATTTAATGTGCAAGGTGCACATGAAATATTTTTACTATGCATGCACTGGGGTAGCTGTGCCCTACGCGGCCTTACTTCCCATGGAATACTGGTAAGCAACAAAAAGATAGTGTGTGCATCAACTATGGTTCAGAGAAACTAATGTTTTGGACTCTTGTGCTGAATCAAGAGATACGGAAAAATTTTCGATGCATCACTGATGACACGGTTGGGTTAACACCCAAACCGTGTCCCACCCAACCCACCAGTCACCCCCCACGCAACCCAACCAGTCAATACGCCTTTGGTGGCGCTGTCGGATAAAGGGGTTATGGTCTCTTGGGATACATAACACTCGCATTGCAGTCATATCAACCATTGATACGCTTTTCATTTCACTGGTTCGTGGTTGTTGACCTTTGTAATAATTTTTTCGCCGGTATCATGCAACACACACACACACACACACACACACACACACACACACACACACACACACACACACACACACACACACGCACACACACACACACACACACACACACACACACACACACACACACACACACGCACGCACGCACGCACACACACACACACACACACACACACACACACACACACACGCACGGACGCACGCACGCACACACACACACACACACACACACACACACACACACACGCACGCACGCACGCACGCACACGCACATACACACACACACACACACACACACACACGCACGCACGCACACGCACATACACACACACACACACGCACGCACGCACGCACGCACGCACGCACACACACACACACACACACACACACACACACGCACGCACGCACACACACACACACACACACACACACACACACACACACACACGCACGCACGCGCACACGTTTATGAAAGCCACTGCAGTGAACTGGGCAAACTGAAACATCGCGCCTGTGTAAAGAAAAATATATCTTCCAGTATAATCGCACTACACGTAAGTATAGTTGAAGGTAGACTCGCCGTGGTAGCTTAGCACGTAAGGTGCCGCGCGTAAGGAGCCAGGCCACGGCGGCAGTATTTAGGTGGAGGCGAATGGCAAGAACAGCCGTGTGCTTGAGGCTGAATTTAGTGGCACGTTAAGGAACCCCGGGTGGTCGAAATTATTCCGGAGTCCCCCTCCACGGCGTGCTTCGTAATCGTGTCGTATTTTCGGCAAGTAAAACCGGACCTTTTTGCTGAGGTTATTGATTAATGGTAGACTGTTATTGCTGAGTGGTAGACGATAAGCTTTTGCATAGTATTGAATACCGCAGCGCGACACTAAGATAAGGCAACGAAAAACGTGGAACACGAGACATAACTTATGTCTCGTGTTCGAAAAACGCAGAAGGCTTATCAGCCATCTGCCGTAGCAGGAAAATATCCCATGACACGTGCGGAAAACATTCAAGGCTTATTGTTACACGCACGCACGTATATATTCCGCGGAAAGGTATACGAAAACGACAGCAGCGCCGCCCTCTATGCATAGCTTGCGAAGACACCCGCGGTTGACCTTCGAACAGTCATATGATCGATTCCCGACGACGCTCTCTACAAGGTATTGGCATATACTGTTACTATCGACTACACGCTCCAAGTGAGATAGAAAAAGAATCAGTTCATCGGATTTTCCCGTATATCCCTTAAGCCACTTCGGAATGTCCCTTTGGATTGGGACGCGCTTTCCTCAGGCTGTAATTCATCGGCGTGATAAATGCCACTTCGAACAGGCCTAATGGTTTCAGTGCTCCGGCACTTTCTTCGCGTCACATATCGTCCTGTAGGTTGTCCTCCTTTCCCTCTCATATCATAGGTGCAAGCACGTTGATTAGGACCCAGGTGTGACGTGTGCAGCGGTTAGCGCCGTACACACTCTACAAAAACACACGCAATCGTGCGACGCCTTGTCCAGCTTTCTCGCCGATGGCCCTGCGACTGAGCTTTCACGAGCTGCTAAAGGAAACTTGGCAATTGTCGGGCGTCATCTCTATAATGACGCAATCGCGCGGGTACAGCCTGACGAAAAATGTGTCCGCGTTGATTGCGAAAGGCTGGTGCACGTGGACTGCGCGAACACGGTGTATTCTGAAAGGCCTTGAAGTTTACTCTCACGAAATTATTTTTCGCCACTGGCGTAAAACTGCTGTTGTGCAATGGTGTTGTCTAATGGGCCGTGGGACCCTATCGCGCAGGCCGGGCTATTATTTTCTTTATAACTCATGGGCGATATTACGAAGCTCGGCAATGTTAGGGAGGTCCTGCGAGTTCGTATGGCCGCTATAGTACCACGTTGTACAATAAAAACACGTTGGCTGTTCTCTGGGGCTCTTCCATAGTAACCAAGAGCACTGAAACAATACTTCTCTAATGTACCACGTATGCCTTATATGAACATTTACGCTGAACAAGGTCTTATTACTTGTCCCACCTGGATGCCTGCGAGCAGCTCGGCTGTTCAGCCTTTATGCTTCATATACTCGTTAAGTAAAGCTGTCATAACTCACTGATTTCGGCGAGCGTACAGACATGCGTCTGGTCGCATGCGCATTTGTATGCGCTGTTTTCCAATATTAGATGCTCTCTCTATCGTGGGCTTGTCGGCGATCAGCCCTTTCGTATGCGGCATTCTGATCTTATATCGAGGTGACTTTTCACTTCATGTTGCCACATTTCATCGGTGCCTATAGATATGAACGCATCACCTTCGTTGCTGCCTGTAGAAACTGAAGTGTTGCGCTGCTAAGCACGTGGTCCATCTCCCGGCATGGAGGAAGGAAATAGTTTGGAGGGATCATTACTCAATGCGAAAGAAAGAACGAAATAAAGTAAGAAGAGTTGTCCGTCAGACACGCACACGTTGCCCCTATATGTGCGATAGGGCGAGGGCTCCTGATTATTTTTTTTTATTGTACAGTGGCTAATGAGGAACACAAATGAGAAATGGCACGACTATGAAAAAATAAGGTGAAAGGCTGAAAAGCCGCAAGCAATGAGACCTGGTCATGAGACCTAGCAACGTAGCTAAACACAGTGCATGGCATTTTAGAGTGCTCGGAATTGCGGAATTGTGGTTTCCTTTTATCCACGATTGCCCATTCACACCTGTTCGCGTAATAAAATAACGACCATGACCTTCAGTTCCTATAGTACAGGAACGCGGGAGTTATACGGAGCGCTTCCGATGTTTTCGCAATTTCAAACATGTAGTGTTGTACGTTCGCAGCATATGTAATGTGAGGGGATTGCGGAAACTTTGTTTGACAAATACGCATCCACGGAGATGCTTGGAGAGAGAGAAAACGTTTTATTAAAAATAAAAATATAGAAACCAAGCATGTGGGAGGGAACCCTAGTCCGGGTTCCCTATGAAACGGTAACAAGCGCGCTTCAGCGAGGATCTTGCAAGACAGGGCTCTGGATAATGCGTAAAACGTACCGACCAAAAAGAAATGCGAGATCAGTTTCTCACAAATACATGAATTCGTAACTAGCGCTGAAAAAAAAAAAAAGAAAACTGGATTCGTATACGTACTCGGCCAAATTGGAAAAGTAAAAAAAAAAATACACACACACAAAATATGCACGTTGCTGAACCAGGCAGATGTCTCGCTAGCCACCATGTGCTATAGAATGAAAATGCGGTATAGAAAAATGAAGAAAAATAAAAAAAATTGATATACATCACACGCCCACCATAATTAACACGATAAAATTAACATGTTTACTTACGACCTTTCTCAGGTTTATTGATTTGAAAGGTTATCTTCAGAGAGGTGAGCAGCTTGCGGCGCCGGTGATTGCTAGGTTTGGCCATGTATGTGCTTTTGTGACATTCTTGTATTGAAGGTAGGATATTAAACAAACGGCTGAATGCCTTCCAAGGAAACCAAAGATGGAATTTGTAGCGGAAAAGTCGCATATGACGTTTATGATTGTCTCAGGACGGATTCGCAATGTTGGGTTTACTGTTTCGAATTTACCATTGTCCACATTATATACTGGTACCATCTAAGAGGACGCTACAGAAGGCAGATCAGCGCATATGTCGTCTGTTTACACTATGTCCAGTCTAGGTGGAATGTTATTAAGATGCTGGTCCCTCCACGTATGATTTGTGCCGCATAGGACAAAATACAACTGCAGCGTATCATGGACTCACAGGCTTGCGCGTAACGGTAACCACATATGCATTCTAATCCTACTGCTTAAAGGCAGGTCAAAGTGCTCGCAAGTAGCATGAACGCCGAACAGATATAGACGCTTCTAAAGTAAGCGGTGCATGCAACACGGAGTGTCTGGGAATCGATGGGGAAGGCCGAGGCGGTGAGTAAGTTAGGACAGAGTTCCGAAGCGATAAGAAAGAATGCACTGATGACGATCACAACGGCGCGAAGAACTCCGTTCGCGAGGAGGCGCGAACAAAAACGAAGAGAAGAATGGCAAAATGGGTTTTGTCGTATCTGGGGTGTCCCCTTCACTTGCTTTGCCCCTGGAAAAAAAGAGCCAGAGCATATCCGGCATAGCAGCCCCGATCCCGTGCGTGGCCTTGAAGGGACATAATTAATTTTGCCATCGTTCTTTAGACGCTTTCAGCGGGAACGCTAAATTAAAAGCTATCAAGTGAAGTTGGCAACAATGACTATCTCAACAATTCAGGATTTGCAGCCTACAGTATCCTGCGGAGCATTTTGATAGACTTAAGGAGGGTAATCGAAGTGCTGCGTCCGGTATTCACAAAGCGCCTGTTGCGTTAGTCCCGTCGGGGATGGGTCACCTTCTCATTGATCATCGCGTTATCGTACCAGTCATCTCGTCATCACGCGTGGTGGTTGCCGGAGTTCGGGTCAAGGAGAAAATCATATTCCGCAAGAATAGTAGCCTGAGCACAGCTCCTGAATGCTAGTATTTGTGGAATCTATGGTACTGCTGGTGAATGATGGCTAATGCAGCGAAAAGAGGGTCTGGTGGCTAACAGTAACTAAATAATTTGATATAGTGCAAATCGCTTTTCTACTACAATATTAAACACAGGTTCGTTCTGCACAAAGCTCTGCAGGGACCGGGAATCTTCCGTCCAATTCCTTCGGAAACTCTTCGCTCCTTCGAAAACAGTTGTCTCTGCACCTCGTCTCTTTTGCCAGGCCTGGCGTTTTTGATGGTATTGCTCGGCGCGTTTGACTCGACCCGACTTCGATGGAGAGCATCGTTTTTGCGTGGCCAAGTGAACTGCCGTGGAAGGGGCGTAGAGCATATGTTTCCGTCCTCATGGCAAGTCTTACTTTGTTTACTGAGTCTCTCGGAGCTGTTGGCAAAAGTGTAAAGAAAACTGCAACTTCGACGCTTGTAGCAATGCACACCCAAAACATCGCGGCTACCCAGTGGCGTTGCACTGCAGCTCGAGGTCGCTGATTTGATCTCTGCCAGAACCGCCGCTTTGTGATGGGTGTAAAATTCAAGGTGCCCGATAAAGAACCTAGTATGGTAAATAGTAGTCCGAACTATGGCAATACAGTGTGCTTTAAAATGATAGGGTCGTTCTAACACGAGAAACCTACCATTAACATTAAAATATTCAATTATTTAATAATTATTTCTGCACGTTTGATTAACGCGGAAACTTCAAAAAAAGAAGCAAACCTGAAAACGTTCTAAATATCGTGAAGTGGTCGATGAAAAAAAAAATGAATGATTGGTCGCACTACTGACGTTAACGAAGATTTGTGCGTACCCGTAATTTTTCCATTTACTTTTTGAAAGCTTCTAGTATCCCTAAGGTCCTGCGGAGGGGTGCTACATGAGATGTGACCTATTTTTGTATAGCACTTCTTAAATAATGCGTTTGAAGGCGTTCGTGAGTGATTCTGTGCCACGTAGCCAGCGCAGTCCAAACGAAGAAATCTCAGAGTCTGAAAATTTATCATTACTAAAAAGTGCCGTAACAACGATGGTCATGTCACGCGATTTACTCGAATATAAGTCGAAGAAGAGCATGGGCCGAGAACTATAAATTTAACTTGCCGTGCAAGAGAAAAAAATTTCAGCAGAATACAGGTCGAACAATGGCTGTTTAAATAAACGAGAAGCCTTGAACATGAGTTATGGTGTAGATGTGCTCTTGTTTACTGTATAGATTGGTTACAAAATACCGCTTGTTGACACCACAATGTGAATTACCAAGCAGCAACTTATTTGCCAGCTTTCTTAATTCTTTGTGTTTTTTTTTTCATTTTATTGGCTTGCGCCTCTGCTTACCACAACAGTACAAACTTATATAGAAGCCAGTGTGTGTCTGTTACTCGCGCGCGCAAGTAACACACAAACACAGACACACAGACACACACACACACACACACACACACACACACACACACACACACACACACACACACACACACACACACACACACACACACACACACACACACACACACGCACGCACGCACGCACGCACGCACACACACACAAACACACAAACACACACACACACACGCACACACACACGCACACACACACACACGCACATGCACGTACGCATGCACGCACACACATCGGGGATGGTGAAATGGCTGGGTGTACAAAGGAAAGCAAGAGGGGCGTGCGCAAGCGGCTTGAAGTCCCCAGCACTAAAGCTCTCTATTGACGCTAAGTCCAAGTACAACTAGCTAGAACTGCGCATCGCGGCAGAGGGCTACGCACTTTCTCCGCATTAAAGCTAGCTTCGCAAGGAATTTTCTGCGTTGCTGCTCCTTCCGCTTGGCTACGCGCCTTCCATCGCGATGGAGATATGTTGCGGCTGGCGCTTCGCAAGACGCTTACTCTAGATCAAACAGCAATAAATCTTCCGGGGTGCGTCCTGCCGTGTACTCGTATCGCAGCGAAAACAGTCTTGAGGTACGTAGCACGCACGCTTGCCTCACCCAGACGGTCACAAGATGGGCATTTTGTGAACGTGCATGGTTTATCTGAAGTCCCTCCTGTAATGTCAGAAACCTTGTACGAAGGAATTTCTGGTGATAATAGCAACGGCACGCGAGGAGACCTCCCCTGATAACAACGACACGTGAGCAGACATCTCCTGAACGGGTTCGATGAAAATAACGTGCTCTCTCTTAAGAATGTCAGACCCTCAAGGCTACACAGTAAAAAAATTTACACCCTTAAGGGTGTAATGCGGGTGTTTGCGTTAAAATCACCGTTATGAACACCCTTATTACACCCTTATTTTCAATATATGGGTGTTGGTAAGTGAAACACCCTTGCAACACCCTATTTACACCCTCATCTGAGGGGTGTAATGAACAAGGCTACAAATGTAAGAATTTTTTGGGCAGGTTTTGCTTATATATTAAGTATGCAAGAACCGTCTTGATACCAGCAAGGCCCGTCCTACTAGCTGCTTGCGGTTCTAGTAACGAATCGAAGTAGGAAGTAACGTAATGCAAGCGAAACACAGTGTTCATTTATAAAGCGCGCGAACTACAAAGACGGAAGACACAACAGGAGCGCGGCTTATCCAATAGGATCAGGGCCAATCCTGTTGTATGTGTTCCTCTCGTCTTTGTCATTTGCGCGCTTTGTGAATACTGAAAAAGTGAACTAGCCCGAATCAAGGTAATGTCGCGCACAATTCCCCCCCCCCCCCCCGCCTTTAAGAGCGATGATCTTAAAGCTGGAGGTAAAACATCTGCCATCTGCAAATACCCTCCGCGCAGTTGACATAGCCATAACCTCGACGGAGTCCGCCTCGGTGGATCAGTGGCTAGGGTGCGTGGCTGCTGACCCGAAGGTCGCGGGTTCGATCGCGGCCGCGGCGGTCGCATTTCGATGGAGGCGAAATGGCAGAGGCCCGTGTACTGTGCGATGTCAGTGCACGTTAAAGAACACCAGATGGTCAAAATTTCCGGAGCCCTCCACTACGGCGTCTCTCATAATCATATCGTGGTTTTGGGACGTAAAACCCCCCTATATTATTATAACCTCGACGGAAACGGGCGATCAGGTCCCTCAAAAATGGACATTGACGTGTTGCATTTTGAGCCGGGCCCGAAGTGCATCAAAAAGCCATTAGCTCCGCTGTTTCACCAGTCTTCACGACGTTAAGCAAGTAAAGCTACGCTAAATATTGCTCTTGAATATTACATTCGTGCGCTGTGACATGCAGCCCGCGCAGTCCTTACAGCATCGTCGCAATGCACACTGCGATTCGAATACACTGTTAAAGAAGCATAACGAAATAGGCCGCAAAAATAGAGCTGCGGCCGCGCAATCCAACAACGGCTGCAGCGAACGTTCGTCGGCGCCGGCAGCCGGCAGGCGCCGGTTGGTCTCGTCGCCTAGGTAACCTCGGCTGCCCTGACCGCCGCGCGTGCGCAGCGCGCGGGCGCGCGGGACTATGTACCACGTGACTGAATGCGCTGGCGAAATAGTCCCCGGTTTTTGTGCGTGTGGTGGTGTGGTGCGCGTCGTTCTCGATTAGTCGAGTTTAGCAGTCGGTGTGTTTTTGTTTGAAATGTGCCTGCGCTCTGTGCTCGTCCTTTTTGTGTTCTGCGAGTGCTGCTTATTAGGAAGATGCACTGTACTGAAGCGGAGGCCTGCAGCTTCATATCGTGGAACACTCGAAGTGAAACGGTATGTACCGCTCTCATGTTGCTGTCGTCAGCGCTTTGTTAACTGCGTGAGCGCGATAATAACGCCGTCAACTGAGTCTTTCTTAACTAGTGGACGATAAGTCAGCATTTGTTTACGTAGCGAGCATATTTGTGTGTATTGTTTCATCGGGATGATGGCAAAGTTGTGTGATGTTAAGTGCGGGCAAACTTTTCTTTCT
Organism: Rhipicephalus appendiculatus; assembly: GCA_030522465.1. Taxonomy (NCBI): domain Eukaryota; kingdom Metazoa; phylum Arthropoda; class Arachnida; order Ixodida; family Ixodidae; genus Rhipicephalus; species Rhipicephalus appendiculatus. The sequence goes on from JALIZH010032972.1 coordinate 734,126, forward strand.
TTGGAGTTGAAAGCAGAGTGCGCATGCGCGGCTGTGATTCGGCGAGGGATTTCAACACAGTTGTGGCGGCGCCCTTCTCTGTTGGCAGTGGTGTTTGGTGCCGCGCTCGCGATGAACCTCTATTTTGGTTTAATAATAGTTGAGTGGGGATGGCGCCTGTTAGCGCTAAGCGTAAACCATGTCTAAGGCGCGTATGCTTGGGCATGTTAATTCATGTGCACTTTTTTTTAGCGCGCAAAAGGACCAAGGGCGTGGTGTCTGCGTCGTTCTTTTCCGTCCCTGTTCGTTTTGTGCGCTAAAACTACCGTGATACTCGGGTTCATGCATGTGGGTGATAACACAGCATATTGCTTCGCGTTAGGTGCGCCTCGCGAAGCTCGCCTACGTGCTAATACATTCCGTTTCGTTAAATTCGTACTGATGTTTTCATTCATCCGCAACGTAGGTTGCGCGATACTGCCGGCACCCGTGCATGTGGAGCCGTTCGTTGAACTTGACTTGTGTTTGAACGGATCTTTCACTGTGTGTGTGTGTGTGTGTGTGTGTGTGTGACCAAATAGCCGTACCTTAACTGTGCAAGCGCTAGTATGAGCATAAGTGCTGGCGTTCGAACAAAATTTATTTTATTCTGTTTGTTTCCACCATGTGTAGCTTTCGTTACATTGTTCTGGTTATTAAGAGTTATTCACTTCACCCCATTTCGGTGTTTTAACTGCGCTAAGTACTTTTACGCGTAGAAATATTATAAAACGCAGTTTGTACCACCACCTGTAATGACATTTTCTGATAAATGCCAAACCTAATAGTTTATCCGATATTGTAATTTCTCTAGTCATACGTTACATATGTTAAAGGGATTTGTGCTGTGTCAAGCATATCAATATTTTCTTTGTTGCACAAAACTCGCGATAATGTTATACATACTGCACGATATGCATGCATGTGTTGCTACTAAAATGTAAGATTACGCAGCGTATTTATTGAGAACACATCAAATATAGAATGCTTTTTTCGGGATCCTGGCATTGAAACAATTAAACAACTTAAACAATCTGTTTCACCGAATGATTATTGTGTATTACTTAATTCCGGTCAATAGCTTTCAGGATTCTGGTTATTGGCGATCGTCGGAGAAGCTTACTACTTCTGCTTACAGCTTACAGCGCCCGTCCTCATGTTACCTTCCTTCGTCCTGTCTTTGCGCTGTTTTGTCAAATTTAAACTTATGTACCAACTAGCCCACCTTTCGCCGCTTCTTCAGTTTTCATATTTTATTGTGATGGCATGTGGTTCGTGATCGGTGCTTTTTAAGTCTCGGAATATCTGCCTCTTCTTCCCCGCACAGCCATTAAGCAGCCTATGCTGCATTTGTAAGGAGTTCTGCTTTTTTAGCTAACCAGGATCATTGAAACGAAGGACCATAATTTAGCAGTATGCAATAGTCAGTGAGCGAGAGCAATTTCTTACATTATATAATCGTGTCAATGTGAGCCGCGTGAAGGACACTACGTCAATTTTATTCGCAAGCAAACACATAACTACACATAATTTTACATGTTACCTGCACTGAATACATGATGAATGTGAATACCGTCGTGTATGCGCAGTGGTATTGTGGTTTTGTGTAATAAATAAAATATTTATAGGGTGCGCATAGCATTGCATTCCCTTTAAGAAACACATCGTATGAGTACCATGATATATCTGCAGAAATTCACATTTGCCTATGTGGATGCATACTTATGCATAGAACTCAACTTTCACTTAGACGTGGTCGATGCGTAAAGCTAATGGGGCATCATAGCCTAGGAGCTGTATACCTTTGTATTGGTGCGCGAGCAGGCTAAAAGGGTAAAGTTCAGATCTTCGTCTTTTAACTGAATGGGGGCGCGCACACAGACACGGACACTAGAAGAAGAAAACGCACACAACACAGGCGCTGTGTTGCGTGCGTTTTCTTATTCTAGTGTCCGTGTCTGTGTGCGCGCCCTATTGAGTTAAAAGATGAACCCATACCAACTAGCCCAATTAGCCGTGCTACTTCAGATCTTCGGCATCAAAGGTATAAAATGTTCTGCCACAGCACGCTTCTTATTGCATTTATTCCGCAGCATACCCTTTTTTTGTATTTGTCACTGTGTGGCGTCCGATACCACTGAATATGCTGGCTATGCACTTCATTTATACCTGCATATAACCAAGAAGCCAATTGGTCATACTGTATGTTACACTCTTTGCAAAATGTTTGGTCATTGCTCCTTGTGTATTTATTTTAGGTTTCCGGGAACGAATTTACTGTACAGAAAGAACAGCCTGGTCCCACTGCTGTCGAAGGAACCAGTCATCTGAGCAGATGAAGATGGATTGTGCTGCCAGCAGTGAAGAGCTGTGGTTTTGTAATGTGCAAGTGTGTGAACAATCACATTACGTTAATCTAACCCTAATTACATAACCTTGTCAATCGTTGTGATTGTGTAATGTCCAAGTTTATACACTGTTACATATAGTGGGCTGTAAGTAAGCCTTCAGCAAGTTTGTAGCCATGCCTTTTCGCAGTGTTTATAGCGCGCACATGCTAGAAATAGTACAGCTCACTCTCTTGTATAGTTATTCTACTTTGTGGTTTTTGACTCGGTGCTTTGTGACTTTTTTGCAGCAGTTATAATAACTGAGATCATTTGCTGTTGAAATTTTAGCTTAACAAAACTGCCAGTCTTGCCAGTAAAATCAGTGTATCGAATATTGTTTTGGAATTTATTTTGGAGTTTTATGACAAGCTTTTAGTTTTGTAACGATTTCTTTTAAAACAAATAAATACTCATATTTCATTCAATTGCCAATGATTCTGTTGTCTGCTTGGAAAGGGATAATCCTTAAAATTTGGCTGAGCACGCCTATGTAAAATTTCATTCTACTGCTGTGCTGCAGGTCATGTTTCTGCAGTGCGGTCGTGATCATACCGTCCCTATTAGATGCATTTCCTGCATATTATCACATTTAGTATGAACTGTAGCGTGCAAGCCATAGTCAGGTTGCTCACCCGTTTTTGTTGCAGCCACAATCCATTGCTTCTGAGTAGGTGGGAAAAGTTTCATTTCAGCAATGTGCACAGTCTTCTACTACACTCATGTACTTTCCCAAAAAAGAGATAATATGGAGCCCTGCTGAGCAAAACGACATTCTGAGTCCTTATAATGTTGCATGAGTTGTCACAGAGAATCGCTGCTTGTTTATCAGCTACAGCTGTTTGGTGGCAGCGCCAAGACAGTCGACGACAGCCACACTAATGTGGGCACTGCTGCAGTTTTTGAAACTTTTGATAATTCAATTTTTTGTCAAGGGATTGCACATTTCTGAATCATCTCTTTAACAGAATTCTTTCTAGGGTGCACCTGAAAGGATTGGATACACGCTGATGTCTGGAGTGCTCCAAGGGGGGCTGACTGGGAAGTATCGTATGTGCTTCCCCCTTTTACTGCCACCTTTTCAAGGGTGTTTTTGTCTATTACACCCCACTCGAACGGGTGTAGCTTATTGTAACACCCATAGTTTAGGGGTGTTCACAAACACCTGTCAAAGTAGGGTGTAATCTTTCGTTACACCCTACATTTTTAAGGGGTGTTTCTAAACACCCTACGTTTAGGGTGTTTCTAAACACCCTCAAAGGGTGTTGCCCCTGGGACAAAATAAATACACCCTTAAGGGTGTAAATTTTTTTACTGTGTATAAGACGGGTGGGGTTAGTTGTGTAAGGATGTATTTCGAAATAGCCCCGAGGTGTGCTATGTAAACGAAATTTTCCATCTCTGTTTTTCAACAGAAAGGGCATTGCTCAGCTTTCACAACAGTGTGATCTAGTTTGATTAACAGACTCTCTCTACTTCGATGCGACAAGTGAATCAGGGGAAATCAAACAAACAAACCAGAAGGAAAGAGTCATCAATGTATGCATTGCGTCGAGATTTTACGGCCATATTCACTGTAATTCATGTTTAATACGCCTGCAGACTGAAGAATTAGAAGAGTGAGAACCTTGAAAGACGGAGTTCTTAAGCTGTAATTCATTGCATGCACCGCAACAGCACATTCCTTACGAGCATGAATTCTATAATAACATTGCTGTATAACTTTTGTCTACATTTTTTTAACGTAGCGGCTATGTGTATTTACTGGAGTTTTGAGTGACTGCTGCACAGTGCCGCTGTAATCCAGCGTAACACTAATACTTAATCAATTTCGTTACATAAAAGCTAGCTTGACGAGATCACCATGGTGGTAATAATAACAATAACGTGCTGTTTTTCGCAAACTTTCCCAATCACCACCTTTAAATCTCTGTGGAGTGGAAAAAAGAAGCAAAAAAGGCCACTGTAGAAAATTATTGACCTTCGATTGGCCGTTTAATAAAAAAAACAAAAACAAAAAAAAAACCCGGCAGATCCCACGCATTGTGGGAATCGATGTAATGCGAAGCAGCCAGCAAAAGAGCAAATCTTGCTGTATATAACATGCATGTCATGATTTACATGTTAGAACCTGTCATTTATGTTCGTGATACAGTCACGTCGCGCAATACCAATTTCGGTGTATATCAAGCCAGCGAACTAGACGCAAGCGCACCATGAGCGTGGCATGTAAATGGCGTTGCAGATGACATGCATGCCAAGATTTTCATGTTACCATCTGCCACTTATGTTCGTTATACAGTCAGGTCACGCAATACCAATTTTGGTGCATACCAAGCTAGCGAAACAGCCGCGACCGCGCCATGAGCGTGGCATGGAAGTCATGCTGTACATGACATGTCATGATTTCCATATTACCCCTTGTAAGTTATGTTTGTCATACAGTCCGGTCACTCAATACCAAGTTTGGTGCATACCAAGCTAGCGAAACGGCCGCGAGCGTGCCATGAGCGTAGCATGCAAGTAATGTTGCATATGACATGTCATGATTTCCCTATTGCCACTTGTCATTTATGTTCGTCCTACAGTCACGTCACGCAATATCAAAGTTGGTGTATACCAAGCTAGCGAAACGGCCGTCAGCGCACCACGAGCGTGGCATGTAAATCATGTTGCATATGACATGGTCATCATAATTTTCATATTACCACCGGTCATTTATGTTGGTCATGCAGAAATGTCTCATCACACCAATTTTTGGATATATCAAGTTAAGGAAACAGGCCGCAGAAGCACCATGGCCATGGCGTGTAAATCATACCGTTCATGACAAGTTAGTCATGATTTTCATGATATGACCAGTCATTCATGTTTCTTCATACCAGTCATGTTATGCCAAACCAATTTTGGCATCATCATCATCATCATCATCATCAGCCTGTCTACGCCCACTGCAGGGCAAAGGCCTCTCCCATGTTTCGCCAATAAACCCGGTCCTGTGCTTTCTGCTGCCACGTTATACCTGCAAACTTCTTAATCTCATCTACCCACCTAATTTTCTGTCTCCCCCTGACGCGTTTGCCATCTCTTGGAATCTAGTCAGTTACCCTTAATGACCAGCGGTTATCCTGCCGACGTGCTATGTGCCCGTGCCCGCTGTAATTTTGGTATACATCCCATTAACGATACGGTCTGGAGAGCACAAAATCGTAGGCGGCTAGATAGATAGATAGATAGATAGATAGATAGATAGATAGATAGATACGCTCAAAGTCGCCGAAGATAGCTAAGAAATATAGCTTAGAAGCGTTTTTTTATCAAAAAGCACGTTGGATCTTGTATAAGCGAGGCTTCGATATCCTTGCATGCTTCCGAATTTGAATTTCTGCAGGGCACCTATTGACATGCGCAGAGGTGATTTCCACCTTGTTATTCCACAGGTGCTATCGTATGTTCGTTTTGTGTAATTTTTGCTTTTTGTTTTGCTCTGCTTGCAATGCAATGTCACGCATGCGCAACACGATGAATGTGTCTATTTTAACTCGGTGGGTGTGTTGACAATAAACAGTTGTTAGTAGCGCCTGTCCCGTGTCTGGTCTTCTCTTTGTGTGCTCGTCATTTTTAGCGCTCGTTATTTCTGTGATCATGGACAGCCAACTAGCCCGACAGTCTGTTCTGCTAAAGCTAAGAAATGCTTCGCATTTAAAATTGACCAATAATTATCCGGACTCGTATAGGCTGGACTTGTGAGAAGTGACAATGCTCCATGCCATAACCCCCCCAAAAAAGGTCAATATTCCAACCTCCTGTGCAAAAGCAATCCTGTGATGTTTTTGAACGCAATAAAGAACCAGCGAACTTATACCTTTGATACTTTTCTTCGCAAACAGACACGTGTATAACCCCGGCCGCATGTTCATTCCTAGCCATCTATACCATAATCAGACCCTAGAAAATCACTGCATAAAACTACACAGTGTTTGCTGCGGCGTGCATCGCTGCCACCAGCACTTCCGCAGCAGCGTACACTTTGCTTGAGCTGGCTATCTTCCATGGTTTTCCAGTTGTCGTTAGTCATTCCCTTTGGTAGCATTCGTGCACACTCTGCGAAACCATTAGCGGCAGCCTCATCTCTGGCGTGTGTCCTCTTGCTAGAGGGTTCAGTAACCACCAGGTACAATCCATCGCGAAAACGATTCCGCGTAGGACAGACTCAGCCTGAGTGCATTTGCCTGGTACTGATAACAACTTTGCCTTTCCCTCGAATTATTTCTTTGTCTTGTTCCTTTGCAGGCTACCCTCGCTAAGATGACACTTCCAACGCTCATGTTGGCACCGCATTGTGAAATACGGCTTCGGCTATGTACAGGGACGATGAAAAGAAATGTGAACAGCGCGATGCGTTACTGCTCCACTGTTTGCATTTCTTTTCATCGCACTCTTACCTTAGTGGCATAAAAAGACGCTAGAGTTATACTTGAATGTATCACGGATTACAGAGTGTCTTTTTGTTACCAGGCAACTTACAGCCGCTTGAAAAGAAATGTGAACAGCTGAGCGTTTAGGTAACGCACTGTTGGCATTTCTTTTTTTATCGCGACAGTTGAAGGCTTCGGTACTGTGTCCGCACCATCGCCAGCGACCTTTTTGACTGACAATGCAGATACAACAGTTTCGTCTAGCTTTCATACGGGGTTATATAGCATAGTCGGTGAAACACGTGACATACACTAAAGCCTTTTCTGCGGGGAATTCCAGCACCATTATCGTTTTTTTTAAAACAGCGGAGCTCTTTAAGGCCGCCGTTGGTCCGTGAGCCACGAACACAAAGTGGTCATCATCGTGAACCGGCACGCACCCGCTTCTTCATCATCTGCTTCGTTCCCAGCACACGTGCGCCGAGTTCTCCGGCGCGGGATAAAATAACTCTGATGGGTGAGACAACGAGTACAGAGAGAGAGAAAGAGAGAAAGAAAAAGAAATAAAGATGCAGAAAAAGAGAAAGAATAGGGTAAAACATTTCTTCGTGAGGCGATATTCGAACCCGCGTACCCACGATCGGAAGGTGAGCGTCTTAACCACTGGGCCATCCAGCAAGCCAGCCGAGCGTAGCATAGCCTTGTATAATATAGTTTAGTATAGCACGGTGTAGTATATTAAAGTACAACACGGGGGGTGGGAAAGGGAAGTGAGGGTGAGGAGGACGGATGAGAGGGTGAGAAGAAGGGAAAGCAGGAGGAGAGAGTGTAAAGCACCGCACAAAAAAGAAAGACAAAGCGAGAAATAGAGATAATGAATAAAAGGTAGAAAGCGAAAGGAGAGAAAGAGAGAATCAAAGAAAGAGGGAGAAAGGAATAGAGATCGAGAGAATGAGATGGAAAGAAAGAGCAAGAGAAAAATATACCGGGTGTTCAAAGTTAAGTTTTATGGTTTTGTTAAAATTCGGCTCTGGATGGCACGTGAAAACCACCTTTGCAGATAAGTTCTGTATCCAGGGGGGACACAAAGTGAGAAAATAACTATCACTGTCAGCCGCCCAATGAACTAAGATTGAATAATGAACTTTTCAGTGAGGGCAGCAATCGGGCATGTTTGTATTGAAAAGTTGGAGGCAGTCGCGTTTCTACGCAGTTACCTACACTTGAAAGAATTCTTCTAGCGTGCCTGTGCCCCGATATATCCCGCTGCAAAGGTTAATTGCGGTTTGCATGATTACACATGCAAGGCGGAGCTGATCGGCGCAATGTTCCTTCTTGATGTGACCAGCAGTCATTGCTTGCTATCGCCAGCCGGTAGCAAAAAAGTAACCGTTATCATCTTTGCCTATGCCTTCAACCCGTTATCAGATTAAACGCCGCACGCAAATGCCGCGGTACATTGGGGAGGAGCTTTGCGGCAGTGCTCACTGTCATACATGCGTAATCATGCAAACCGAGATTAAACTTTGTAGTGGGATATCTTGGAGCACAGGTATGCTAGAAGAATTCTTCCAAGGTGTTACTGTGTAGAAACCCGACTGCCTCCAACTTTTCAGTACAAACATGCCCGCTTGCTGCACTCACTGAAAAGTTAATTATTCCAATCTTAGTTAATTGGGTTGCTGTCAGCGATAGTTATTGTCTCACTTTGTGTCCCCTTGGATACATAACTTATCTGCAAAGGTGGTTTTCGCGTGCCTCCCAGCGCTGAATTTTAAGAACACCATAAAGCTTATTTTGAACACCCTGTATATATAGAGAGAGAAAGGAAGAAATAGAATTTAACATAGACAAAAAAAAAAACATACACAAAAGCAGAGAGCAGAGAGAAAAAGAAAGAAATTAGAGGAAGAGAGAAAGCAAAAAAATTTGCAGACCTTAGTGAAACAGGAACAGCCCGGACTACCCAGAGCCCATCAGCTCCGCCGTCTCTTTAGCATTGAGCCTCCAGTGCAGTCTAGGCTAGTTTTCTTTTGTTTTGTTTTATTTTTGGCCGGGGGGGGGGGGGGGATGATGGGTTGTTACGCAGCGAGGCTGCAACATACGGGATGCAGTCTTCTGAGAAACTCGTGGTATGATAAGTACTTTTGTAGTTGCGTCAATTAAAGTTCAAGATGCACGGAGAAGCGCCCTTTCTGTCGGCGGGATCCGAACCGACAACCTTTAAGTTACGCTTCCTATGCTGGACCAACTGTGCTTCGACGGAAGGCACTTCCCCGTCCAGCTTTGTTGAGTACTTCTGTGCGTGTGATACCTGGGAGTGTTAGCCAGCGCCACTCGCTGCCACAGGCGGCGAGTGTGGAACACTCCTAATTTTTTTTTTGCCCAGACGGGATCACGCCGCCTGGACTGCTAGTGGTGCTGGCTAACACCCTCAGGCTAACACACAGAAATACTCAACAAAAGTGAATGGGGAAGCCCCTTCCATCAGAGCACAAGTGGTAAAACATTAGACGCGCCATTCCAAGGTCGTTGGTTCGGATCCCACCGACTGAAACTGTCGCTTTTTCGTCTACATTAATTTACTACAATCTATGTCATACATACTACACTTCAGACAAAAACAACAAAAAATGTCCCCTATGTTTTCCTTGGCCTAACTGTCTGTTGAATTGTCCGCCGCGGTGGAGCAGTGGCTAAGGTGCTCGGTTGCTGACCCGAAGGTCGCGGGTTCGATCCCGGCCGCGGCGGTCGCATTTCGATGGAGGCGAAATGGTTGAGGCCCGTGTACTGTGCGATGTCAGTGCACGTTAAAGAACACCAGATTGTCAAAATTTCCGGAGCCCTCCACTACGGCGTCTCTCATAATCATATCGTGGTTTTGGGACGTAAAACCCCAGATATTAATTATTAACTGTCTGTTGAATTCAATTGGTTGTGTCGAACAAAAAAACGAGCCCGTCGAAAAAAGCAATTCCTTTCCTTCGTTGAGTTAGTAAACTTATAGGCCTCCCTGACGCAGTGCACTAAATTGTTAAATCTATGTATCGGAGGGTAATTTAATCGGTGTCTTACTGTTTGTGTCTTTTACGAAATACTTTGAAGCGTTCATCGAAAATCAGCCGCTAACACCTGCTGTAATATAAAATATTTATTTTTAAGGATAACAATCTATTTGTAATAGCTCAGCTCGCCTGTCAGGAAACCTCTACTCGGTTAGCAATGTACTTCAGAAAAAGGAAACATGGATTAGAGATTGCGAAGGTATCCTGAAGTTTCTGCCGCCATTGGCCGAGGAAGTCACCAGGACTCAAGAGCTCCTGACCGTCACCTAGGCGGCACCTTCTGCCCGTCTTACAAACTCGCAGGAACTTTCAATGAAAATCTTTGTTGGAATGTAACAGCTACACGGTTACAAGCAAACAGCTATAAGCCAAAAGCGTCGGTCGAGCGTCTGAGGCTTTACGCATTTTCTGAAAACGGGAAGAGTAACACTAGGTTAACCATTCTGGAAGCATTATCGTGCAGCTGTGTCAGGATGTCAGCCTGCATAGTTCTTAATGCGCCATGGTATTTAGAAAGTTCCTTGCACCGCACCCGGACATTCTGAGCTACCGAGGTCCACATAGGAAGGGATCCTGTTGTAAAGGACCCAACTAGCAATTACCGGGCTTCTCAATCTACTGTCACCGAACTGCTGCTTTTCGTGTGTTCAGCCACGCGTATTTTTGCCAAGGAAGAGTTTCTCTGTCGACACAAGGAAAAAGAAACGTGCGAACGAATCTGTGTGCCATAAATAAAAATAGACAACAACGCTACCGCCGCGTATCCCAAGCATTGTGTTCGCCCATCAGCCTCATGCACGCATCCTCAAATCGCAGTGGAACTGGAGAGAAGAAGAAACAGGAGATGCTTTCAATACGATTCTAGCATGACCGTGGGCAACATGCGACCGTGCAAAACAATAAAGGAGCCGGAGAGAATACAGGTGATCATGAGGGAGAGGGCGTGGCGGCTGTGTTCGAAGTGACGTCATGACGGCGCGCAGTCTACGTCACTGCAGGCCTCTCCATTATGTAATGACTGGTGCCGGACGCACTCTTCCCAGGCCGCGCTCAAATTCGCTTCTTCCTTGCCGGCGGCGTCTTTCGACGCGTTTTTCGACGTCGGCATTGCTCGCTGGAAACGCACGCGCTTTGAAGGAATCGAGAGCCGAAACGACGCGAGATGCCAAATTGGCAAGCGATCCCCCCTTCCCTCCCTCCCGCAGGCGTCCCTCCTCGCCATCTGGTAAAGCAAAAGGGTGTTGGACGGAGCGCATTCAGAGTTGGCGAGGTCTCCGAAGACATCCCGTTTCTCTCGCGCAATGTTTCTCCCCGCTCTCGCTTGACCTCTGCACTCTCTCCCTCTCTAGGCAGCGCTGCTACGCTTCGCGCCAGAAGGTGGTCCGGAATTTACAGCGACGTAACGACGCTTTCCGCTTTCGAATGTACTTCACTCTTCAGCGCGGCGTCGCCCACCGTCGTCAGAACGTGAGCGGCGTCTTCCACCGAGACGGAAAAAAAAGGGTTAGGCAGCACGCAACCCTTCGATGACTGTTATTAAGAGTCCGGTTCCCCTGCCGGCCATACTTTTTTATGTTTGTGTTTGCGCGCGTTTACCTCCTCTGCCTCAGCCATAGAAGCACCGATGCCGAAGGCATTCACGGTCAATGGTCGTTCTTCTTCCTGCCCTCCCTCCTCCTCGGGATGCAACAGCGACTTTCGCTCTCCTTTCCGAAAAAAAAGCCCCAGATGTCCGCTAGCCGCTGTAGCATCGCCATTTCGGTGACGTCATACGCGCGAGTGGTGACGTGAAGAAGTGTCAGGGGGAAAAAAAAACGAAAAGTGGGAGAGGGGCGGTTCGGTTATAACTGCCGGGTATGGTTCTCCGGAAACTTTAGTAGCCGAAACAAGCCTGCGATACGCTTCACGTGGTCGTCTGGATGCGCTACCGGGACCTGAAGAATCTGTGTTCGTTTTCAATGTCGCTTTAGACAGGACACTTCATTCTAATAGGACAGTGAACCAACGAGGTGTAGCGTTTGGGTTTGGTTGGAAACCTCGAACGAATTGCCGTTCTCTTTACCGAACTTTCTGAAACTTCTGAATCCTCGTCGAGCGTGTCGCTTCCCACACAAGAATTAGTCATCTCACTAAAACCAAATTATTATTGCGGCTTTTCATTCAAGTGCGGGCTTACTAGCTTGCGAAACGGTGATGGTATCTCGACAAGTTCGTCAAGCTAGGCTCCCTGTTTACAGTGGCCTACTCATTATATTTCTTTCTTACTCGACGCATACCGCAAAATGCGCTACCATAGCTCCGCAATCCGGCATTCCAGGTGCTGAGTCGGCATTTGTGTTGAGCTCTCGGAATCCAACAGCAGCCGCAACTTCTATCGGGACTGAAAAAGTTTTTCACCAATCGCAGCCCAGTAGCGTGCGCCTACCTGCAACAACTGTTTCCACGGAAACTGCTAGCGATTCATCCAGTGAAAATGGACGCACTGCCACAGTGGCTACTTCTTCGAGGGCGACACGGTCAACAGCTCTCTTTGAATCGATGGGAACGGAAGCCAAGATTTCAGTGACCAGCCCCTCTACCAGTAGTGCGTCGAACACAAAACCAGAAGAACCATCTTCGACTGCTGCCGGTTCGCATGGACCACAAAAATCAAAGTTTATCGAAGACTTCAAGGCCGCTATTAGGTATTTCATGTCGACCATGGGCAATGGGTTCGCAAGGAAGCTACTGCAGGCTGATATATCGACGGAATGTAGCCTCGGCGTGCTGAAGTTCATGCGCGCTGTCCAGGAGCTCGAGCCGTGGGCCATGAGAGGTGAGTGTTACCTGGTTTCATCGCACAACTAAGACACCTTGTACTTAGTTTTAAAGCCAGCCTTATTGTATAGCAGAACAGACCCGATTTTCGTAGAATGAGTTAATGCCTGGTTAGCGGCTACTGCTGAGATTCTACCGTGAAACGCAATTCTTGCTATGTGATTTGAAACTACATATTGCATACCAAGAATACTTGTTTAAGTGCAGGGCATAGCGGGGCGTATTGTATAATTTTCAGCGCTGAAGCCTTCACAGCTCGATCATTATATTTAACTGAAGTTTACCTCTCTGACTAAGGCTCGAACAAAGCGCTTAAACTTCTCCCGACAGTTGGAGATTCCTCTATCAAGTATACGATTACTTGCCGTTTTTAACGCGCTTAACTTTCATTACATAATTCAACATTTTTCTTGTGTGCGTGTTGTGGCCTACGTCAATGTGCTTATAATAGAGCAATATTCACTTACGAGGGGCGTTATTCAAGGAGCTATGTACCGCTAAGTGTGTAGCACATTTTATTTCCGCAAAGCAAATCTACATAATCAGCTGTTAAGCCGCGACTTTGTGTAACAACTCCTCGAGTCGTGTGAGTTTACATTGTCCAGAAGCCCTGCCATTTAGGTCTTCATTAAGTGGCTGTTTCCTTACCCATGCAGTGGTTGACTCTACGGCCAAGTACCCGAACGGCATGCTCCAGGCTTCCACGGCCGACTTGGGCGCTTACGACGAGTGCATTGAAACTGTCGAGCGAGACGAATACGGCGACGTTAAAGTGCGCGGCCAGTACTGCAACGTTCACGTGTCCCTCGGCGACGACCACTCCTTCATCGGCGATATACTCCCTGCCTTTTTCTACTCACACAGGAGGGTGAGCGCACTTATTTTTTATGGCATGGTTTCTCTTTAATCGTATTTTCTTTATTTATGCTGCAGGAAACAGGAATATTCGTTCCTGTCTTCTGTAGCCGAATTATAAAGTCAGACTTTTTTAATGAAATCTGCCTGACAGATGTTGTGCATAGGAGGACTCGTAAACTATTGCAATAAGCCGTTATGCCTGACATGAAGCTTAAAAAGTACTGATCATACCGATTTGCTACTGAAGAGAAATCATCATCAGCACCATCAGTCAAAGGATATTTCTGTTCACTTGTGAACCTCAGCAAGAAGAACAGGACTTCCTTCGTCTGAAACGTGCCTTGAGACACCTAATATTTGTTAGGGTTTAACGTCCCAAAACCAGGAATGTGATTATGAGAGACGCCGTAGTGGAGGGCGCCGGAAATTTCGACCACCTGAGGTTCTTTAACGTGCAGCTAAATCTAAGTACACGGGCCTCAAGCATTTTCGCCTCCACTGAAAATGTCGCCGCCGCGGCCGGAATTCGATCTCGCGACCTGCGGGTCAGCAGCCAAGCACCATAACCACTAGGCCGCCGTTGCGGGTCCCTTGAGACGCCTAAGTATGCGGTAACGCTCCGCTTATGTTGTCTGCCGCAAGTTTTTACAAAAAGCACTTCGGGCTCATTAAAATGATAGCAACACAATTTGCGGTCTAAAAAAAAAAACCCATTATGGTGACACTATCAGGTTGAATTCTCAGCCGACTCAGCCCTAAGATTACCGTTAACTAGTCTTTAAAAAGGCAAGCAGCGGCGCAAGACGATAACGGTATTTTCTACTTTAAGCGCAGCCTCAGCAGGAGTCAACTAGCGCTTATACAGTTTCGCTGGAGGAGCCCAGAGCTGATTTTATATGGTTGGAATGCAAGGAATGGCAGAGCTGCTGGCAATGATAATTGCATGAGACGCTATTTGGCCGATAGCCGGGCAATGCTTTCGCGCAGCATGAAATGGAGGGCGCAGTGACGGCTTACGCAACGTCGTAATTGCGGCAAAACTACTTTCCTCAAAGAAAACTAAAGGTTCTTTGTATGGAGCCGGGTAGGTTACTCATTTTCAGAAATAAGCTGAACTCTGACAACAAATAGCATTTTAGCGGACTTACAGCAGGTTGATCTCGTATGAATAACTGGTACGACGCGATCTGTAAGGAATATGATTCTCACAGCCATCACATCCCTGCCGTCGTCACGGCACCGGCGTCTGTTCCCATAAGGCCGCATTTCTTCATCAATTTCTCCGCAAGAATAGCACGCCTATATGACGTTGGACGATGCTCTTACGTTGCTGGCGTCCAATTTTCGGAGGGAAATTGGATAGAAATGTTCTTTGTCTTCACGGCCACCCGTGCCTTGGCGCTCCCGCAACGGGGTGCTTGACGGCTGTGCTAATCCGGTATAAATATTCTCGCCCAATGATCCTATAAAAAGCGTAGCTCATCTTCGTGGATAATAGAATAAGATCAGCACTCAAGGTAGAATTCCTGCATTGGGTTCAGAAATAACGTATATGTGCCATCAAAGTGCGTTAGTTATTGTTTACCTTTCTTAAACACATTATTTTTTCTCGCAGTTTGATTGCGAGAAAAAGAAGGTGTTGGCTGTCTGCTGCAGTAGTGAGAAGGACGAACATTGACCTAAGGGACTGAGTGCTTCCTTTCATTTGTCTACAACAGACTATTTCCGTCTGAGGACGAAGCACTTTAGTCTATCAATGGGTGTGTGATGCGCTCATCCTCATGTTCAGCCGCATAGATAACAATAGTCATTTTCTGTGGCTAATTTTGCGCTCGCAATTCCGCTTTCCCTAGCATTTATAATAGAGTGCAATTGCGCTCAGCGCTACACAGTTTCTTGCTTCCGAAGGTCAAAGGACGACTTGAGTTGGGGTTAGCTGCGGCGCTTTCGTGAGCTACACCTAACGGGGAAAATGCACAGAACACGAACGAGTGAGAACGCTCAATGTGTGTTTTGCGCATTTTGTGCTCTTGTCGCATCCCTTTTTTAGTGTTAGGTAAATCTCGGGCTTCGAAAACCAAGTATCTCCCCCCACCCACCGACCCATTTCAATTTTGATGAACTGGTTCTGTGAAATAGCACTCGATTAATCAACTTATGTCAACGCCGAAAGCAGCCTGGCGTGAAATGAAGCAACGCGGAAGCAATTTTTTTTGCCGCAACACAGCGCAGCACTTGAACCTAGACGGTGCGCAAAGTATTGTTACCGTCATTTCTGAATGGATGATGATCGACATCTTTGGGAGCTGTGTTCATTGACAATTAACAAGAGAGAATTGTTTACAGGTGCCAGATATGGAAAGACTAGACCATTAATATAAGAATGATTAAACATTACCAATATGTATTAAGTGACGCTTGCACAGCTTCTCGGCAACGTTGAAGGAATACACTAAATTACTGAAACGATATGCCGTATGACAAACCCCACTTTCGAAATGAGTGTTTCGAAATAACTGACTTTTTTGCCGCGTCGAAACGATGCCACACAGAAATAGCCAGACCAAAGTGCCTTTAGTTCTTACACTTCGTGCAGTCTGAACAGGTGATGCTAGTGGTATGCAGAAAGGCAGAAGCTTAGGAAAGGATAAAAGCTTGAAGAGACGAAAAATTTGTGTACACAGGTTGTCGCTGGCCCTAGCGACACACCGTGTTCACGAAATTTTCAGTGCTATACAGGACGTTTTCATGGAAGACGGAGCGTAGAGGTGGTCCTCCCATTAGCTTACACGAAAGCCTTTCACAAACGAGATGCTGGGTTTCTATTTGATCAGGTTTCCCAACACTAGTCGCACAGAAGAGCATGCGAGGTCGATCATGTGTTTCTGCAGAGGCGGAACGCTGCGAGCTAGTCAACGATGGAATTCCCATTTCTATCGACCGTATAAACGGGCTTTATGCAGAAAGACGTAGCAAGCCGTGTCGTTTCGAAAATGCTCGGGTGTACTACAGGTCGACGGCAACGTTAATAATGTCCTTAGCACTCTGCAAAAAGTTCTGGTGGTCGTTTTATCGCACTGAAGTATGTTTCCTATTTCTGAACCATCTTTTATTTTTTTTTATTATTAGGCCCAAAACTTTACTTCCTACGTAACGGACAAGAGGCTGCCTGGTCTTCGTCTCGGCATATGCTTCGTGAACTCTTGCAACGAGAAAGACCTAACCAACATCGCACAAACACGTACGTACAGCTGTATTCTTGAGATTGTGTGTACGCGTGTGCTCGCCGCGGTGACCGATTAGTATGCGCAATACAGAATTCCCTCCTGACACCGCTGAAGTATTGGATAGGGCATAGAGCAATGTTTTAAATTTACTCATTGACCTCCGATACTATTTTACCTCCGATACTAGAAATTTCTTGCCAGCCTTGTGGTATGACCGAAAGGTGCTGTCAGGGAATGCGGCTTCGTTTGAGCAATTAACAGAAGATACAACGAATAGAAAATACATGTAGATGTTCATAGAACACAGTGCTTGTCTGACAATGTCTTCTATTCACAAGTTTATGGTGAGGCTGCAAGTAATTGGCACTGATTCGTTGGCTTTTTGAATTGGGCATTCGGATCCTAATCCGGTCGAAACTAAAGTCCTTATACATATTTGTAAAAGAGTAAGGTTTCCTGATGACAACCAATAAAAAAAATAGCTTTTTGCACAAGTGAAGGAAGAAGACCACTTTATACGCTATAGGGGTTGTGCGCATCCATGCAAGAAATGTTCTGCTCCGCTAATAATTACCATTTGTCTGGGAATTTCCATTACAGTAATGGGAAACGTGGCAAAAATTGTTGTGAAGAACTGCGTGACAAACGAGGATGAAGGAATCAGCAACACACAAGCCTGGATAATGTAAGTCTATCCATGTGCCCTTGGTTTTCTAGCTGAAACATTAAGCATTTCATATCTATATAGTTGAGAATAAGCATATTGTGATAACGTTGTGTCTACATAAAATGGAGGAGACGTTGCAGACTCGTACACACCAAAACGTATACAAAGCCACTTGGTGATAATGTCATGATAACTTACAAACGTTCATGAGCTATGAGAAATTGAGTGGATGTTCGTTTTGATGTAATTTAAGAATTGCACATTGCTATATATGTGTTGTATTTGAGTTATCCAAGTGAAGAACGAATACATGTGAGCTTTTTTTTTACAATGTTTCCCATTCATTTTCAGTGGCTATTTGGCTGTCCTCGCTGCTGTTATTGTTTCGGCGACGGGTTTTGAGCTACTGACGGAAAACTGGGACAAGAGTTCCAAGAACGGTACGGAAATATGTTCGGAATGTTTCTATTAAAATAAAAGAGAGATATATATTGGGTTTAAATTGAAAACATGCACCTGCAGTTAATATTTCGTTCAAGTGCCGGCACAGAACGAAACAACCAACTTGCCCTTTACGAAGCTTGAAATAACGGTTATTATGAGCAGATTGTTTTTTTTTTTCAGTGAAGAACATGACGTACTCATATATACATAATGTCTCTTATAGGACGAGAAGAGAAGATCAAGGGCTTTCTTGACGTTATTACGGCTTAGGGGTCGAAATTTCTTTGGGGGGTCGAAAAGTATGTTGACTGAAGAAAATTCTCAAGTTATATAAATTGCATAACTAGAAATCAGTTTTTCTTTCTTACTACAACTATCGAAAAATTGAACTGTGTAGTCCATCAAATCATTTTTAAGGGACCTCTTAACAGAATTTTTATTTTTCCTTCTAGCTGTTCCATACAGGTGCGTTGTGGCGTTCTCAGCATTGTCAAACACAAGGCTCATTCTGAGCGTCAACAAGGACAAGGATTCCGGAAACTTACTCGTACCGCTTTATGCATGGCATCCGCTTCCTGAGCATCTTCTGGATTTGCCTTGGACACTCCTACGGAACAATCACCGAAAACATAAGTAAGCCTCCTTGCGGCATTTATTGTCACTGTAAGGAACTGTAAAAGTTTTGTTACGCACGTTCAGACCATTAAAGTGTATTTTGAGGAAACTAAACAAACTGTTATCAGGAGTATAGTTATAACTGTTAAAAAAAACGTTCACTCTGAAGTTTTCAATAATTCAGATTAATAAATGTGTACACTACAGACCTTGTTATTTAATCATTTCTGTTATTACTTGCTGTTCAGCCGCGCTGAACTGTTTTTCGTGTGATGTTTAAGAAAGCGAGTGCGACAAGAGAGGTGCTGTTCCAAGACGTGCATCTGTGCGCACAAACAGTGCTGTGAATGGCAAAACATTTTGAGCGGCGCGTCGTGTAATAAAGGGGTACTGACACAAAATTTCGCGGCCGAGACAGCCTGCGTTCGATTCCCGTGAACATGTGTATATCATTTGCAAAATATCAACAGCCAATATAGCTTGGAAGGTATTTTAAATTAATTTTGAAGTTTGCGTGAGCGATCGCTCCGTCGCGCTACTGACACCATCAGGTGACCCTCGGTTACCCCCCCTGCTTCCCTCACGTGACCACTTTGCAACAAGTTAGGATGACGTCATAGCGGCCATTTTTCTTTTGCCGCGTTTGTTCCGGCAGTCTATACTTCTCGGTGGCTGGTCGCGAGTCTGTGGCCGCGGCGCACGCGTTGAGAAAGTTTTGTGTTTGGTGACACTGCTGTCCCGTTTCCTATTCGAAAGGACTTCTTGATGCGGACCGTGCGGAAGTGCGTCACAGTTCTGTGTTGACGTGATCGAGCTGCGCTAGGTGGTGATAGTTGCACCCGGCGGCTTGTCGTCTTTCGAGCTCTCTCAAACCGAAACTGAAACTGGTCGGTAATGAGGAGCCTGTAATTAAATATCTGTCGCGCGCTGCAGCAAACGAGGTGCCGTGTTATGACTAACAGGCCCCCAGCAACACATTGCAGCAAAAAAACGCGAGGCCAAAGTTTTTGTGTCAGTACCCCTTTAACCATGCTGAAGTGCTGCGGCGAAATTACTGTCGGCATTCGCAGTGCACGGTATAAGTAGATTTAAATTTAACCAAGCATTGCTTTGTTTTACCATATATAAGATCGGGAATGACGGCATTGAGACGCTATTCTGACAATGTACTGCGGTTATCTTTTTTCAGCGAGGCTTGTGAACGCCCTTCACTACTTCGAGCGCTGGGAAACACTGATCGTAACAGCAGGCTACTTGGCTGTGGACAGCTTCTTCTTCTTCAGGTAAGCCTCAAACGATTACTAAGACTAAGCTGGTAGGAAACAAGCAGGTTTAACACACTTTTGCTGGGGAGATGAAATTACGCCGTGAAGTGGAAGCCCGGTCTCCGCCATCATATGAGGGGCACGATAAAACGCCAGCTTACAGCCAAATATAAAAGGGGCATTTTTCTCGCAGGCTCTACACGTCTAAGATGGAACTCTTTTTTTTTTGGGGGGGGGGGGAGGGGGGGGAGGGGGGGGGGAGGGGGAGGTATCGCTCGACGCAACGTTACTAGATTAGCTTCTCTAGTAACGTTGGCTCGACGTGGGTTTTGTTACGCGACGTGTTACTCGTTCGCTTTGAAAACCCTGCAAGTCTTGACAAATTACATCGGTGATCACGTCACGAATACTGATCACAATATACTACTTTCCTCGGAGACAAATATATTTTATTTTATAGTTACCCTAGCACTTACATTAACAGGAACAAAATCACTTGGTTTCCAAACGGGCTCTCCTCACAAGGCTTTGCTTCTGGGATGAGGAAGGGACAAGTGCTGGCTTCCCCTCGGCTACTACGTCGTCGCTTTTAAAAGTCTAATAGAAAAAAACATTTTGCGGCATTACTTTAGATGTTAGAGGACTATTCGAAGACATTCATTAGTTGGGTCTTATGTTGAGGTATCACATCGGCTTCTGTATACTTCACTTCGAAATCCAAGCCCCACAATATCTCATAATTACGATATTCATAATTGGCGTACTGATACATTTCTCGCGTGTTTCACCTTTTCAGTGGATTTTTACTCTACTACACAATCAGCAAGCAAAAGCGCAACCGAGTTGTCGTCGCTGTGGTCGCAATCATCAGAAGATACATAAGGTGAGTTATAGAAAAGAGGTTTTGGTTTTTTGGGTGTCGGGTTCAATCCCCGCCGCGGCAGTCGCATTCGATGGAGGCGATATGCTAGAAGCCCATTTAATGTGGAAATGTCAGCACTCGTTAAAGAACACCAGGTGGTCCGAATTTGCGGAGCCCTCCACTACGGCGTGCCTCGTAACCCCATTATGGTTTTGGCGGGTAAAACACCGCAACTTATTACAGCTTTTTTGGTTAAGGATGTTTATAAAGAGCAACGAGGTTTTGTAAGCAGCATAGAAAGTCATTTCTAATGTTCTATTAATCATTGAAGTGTTCATTTTCGAAATAACGTCTGCATACAACTGCGTTATGGCCGAGTTTATTACGACCCACTTCTTTTTGCTGAATATTTATTTCACTGAAGTGAAGTCAACCCGCACGTTTTTTAAAGGTTATCACCGATATATAACTGCCTGAATCGGTATCAGAATTACTTATTATTTGCCTAAATATTCAATAATCATTAAAAAAAAACTGTACGGAAGAAATGTGGCTAAAATTACTGGCAACTTGTACAGAAGAAAAATCTCAACCTCACGTGTCCGATAGTGTAAAAATTGCTCACAAAATAAAGTAAGACAAGAATATTAATAATGCACCGGAAGGAATTGCTTTCAGTAGCGTGATTGCCATGAGAAAAATGAATTTCGATTTTCTAAGCATTGCATGCGGCCTTTTAGATTCAGACCTTCATGCGCGGATGTCTTGATGAGCCGACTTTTCAATCGAAGTACCATTCTCTTCCCCACGCAGGGCCACCGTCCCACTCTTCTTCATGATCATGTGCATGTACCTGCTGCCGCTGATTGCGACGGGACCCAACTCGAAAGAATTCTACAACAGATTCTACGCCGAAATGCGCAAGCACTGGTGGGACTTGCTCTTCCAGCTGCGCAACTGGAGGGCGGACGAAGAATTCGTGAGTGTGCCCATTTTCACAAAGCTACTAATTGCTTATCTCAGTTGTTAAATTGAGCGATACACGCAACTTTATGTTCACCTTCGCTTTGAATAGAAGTAGCTTCCGTCATTGAGTGGCAGTTGAAGTATCGCTTTTATACGAGAAAGTTGAGAGGAATTTGGGCAAGACGGATAAAAGTAGTGGTAAAAGACAAGATAAAAAATGAATGAACACAAACTAGTTGAAATAAAAATAAAGTATAGGCAAAATGATCCTTAAGGCTATTCATAATGTTTCTGGAACAAGGAGGCGCACCCACACAATACGCCGAAACAAAAAAAACCTCCTCTGCTTTGCCTCGAATGAGATCATTTATCTAAAGTTTTGCAGCTGTTGTACCTTGTGTCTAGCACTGCCGATTCTGACGATGCGGTTTTTCCTGTTTCTATGACTTTCTAGTCCACCATGCCTCACCTGTGGTACCTCTCTGCAGACTACCAGTTCTTCCTTGTCGCGCTGATAATTATCCAGGTCTTTAGAACGTAAGTATTTGTATATATATTTGGAAGGCATACTAGCAGAAATATTTTCACCGATTGTGTGTGGTGCAAAGAAACGGTCCATTAATGGTACACGTTCTTTAAGATTCTAATGAGAAAAAAAAGGTGTTTAAAATCAGGACGATTACACCTGAACGACAGAATTGGGCGCTAGGCATGTTGAATGGGCATCTTCTGTACCGACTTAACGTGCCCAGAAATCATCGGGGAAAAAGGGCAGGTTGCATAGGTAATTTTGGACAGCTTAACAAATACAAAGATTGTAGGTTTTTTTAAAAAATTAAATATACTCGATGAGATTGATAAAGCGAAAGCGGCAGCTGGAATCTATCAAACTGGATCATTATTATTTAGGAGCAGTGCCTTTCTAGTAATCATCTGCATTTTCTTTACATTTCTGGATGCTAAACAATAATCATGATGTAACAGTTCAGGAACTAAAATAATTTATCAGTGAGCTGGAGCTGTGGTGCTTGTAATGTACGAGGGGCGTGCAGAAATTTCTCATTGGCGATGCCGTAAACTCGCTAAAGGTGTACATAGTAGTCGTGAAAACGTGCACACGTATATCTGGTTGTTCAAGAATACGAAAATTTTGGTTCACATCATGTCAGGGGGAGCATCAATAGGGCAACAGAACGAAGCAAATTTTGCGTTCGTTGGGAAAGTCCGCTGAGACACGTGCAATGATTGTATTTGTGCGTTCGAAAGGAGCCGGCACGAAAAATTCACGTTGACGTGGTTGCAGTGAATGGTAAGCGCGGCCAAGCTTATGACATTGCTGCGAAGAGGTGCAGGTATACTTAGATGGTAGCCGAGCAGTCAGCAACCATGAATAACGGAGTAGCTGAGTGTCATTCGATGATTAAACACAAATTTATGCGCAAGTAGAGGTATAGTGCTTGGTGAACGGCTGAGAACTGCTCAACAAACAGTGTAGTTACGTGAATGAATGATCAGATCAAATCCTTAGTTTAGTAGCCTCGCTTCCTTCCGTTAATGTCTGTTGCTTCATGGAAGTGCCAACTTTATGAACCCCTTTGTATTGTTGCACGAGCGAATGATAGTTGCATCTGGTGTACTGAAACGAACTGGTATTGAAAGAGCTCATTTTTTTTTATTTATATATATATACGGTGTGCGTTGATGCGGAACACATTATTTGGAATTGGAGTCGCCCATGATGTCATAGAAATCACTTCTCTTTCATGCTTGCGGTACTTTGACAATAATGTCAACACACTATTTTCTCCACTCTAGAAAGTGAGGTTAACCAGACAACACGAACGCCGACTATCGGATAATACGTCGTAGTGTACTCCATACATTTAGTTTAAGATAACGCGTAATTACGCAAGTCTCAATCCAGGAACATTTCGGCTTCTATACACACTGCGTGCAGGGGGTTTTGTGTGCAAGTTGTCCCTGCAAAGTTAGAAAATTTTGCTGTTGAGCTTCTCGCATGTTTACATAGAGGCAGATATCCATGTTTACTGTGCGTCAGTTTCTCTGAGGCACTTCTCCTCTTTACACGTAATGCATCAGCGTTCTTTTTCTAATCTCTTTGCAGAAGGAAGTGGCTGGTTGGGTCAATCTTCAGTGTATTATCGCTTGTGTCTTGCGGCATCGCTGCCTGGCAAATATACGGCACCAACATGACACCGTTCCTTGTGCCAGTTGCAAGTGAGTTTGGGTAAGTGCTAATCTTTTTGCGACAAGCGTCGTATTTCTCAATACTGAAATCGCATTGAATCGGGCAACTTAGGGCGGGTTTTGTGATAACCGCTAGTCTTCTACGTGACGTGACTTAAGTTGTCCATTGTTTGCATAAGGACACGATTATAAGAACTTAAAAGAGCGCGCAGCAATGAAACTTTTCCTGTAACAAAGCGCAAAGGAACGTTATTATATTAGCATTCGATTCTTTTCAGACCTGCTCAGCAAAAAAAAAAATCATGCTTGAAACACATGTTGCAGTGAGACACAGTTGTCCTGAGTGACTGAATATGATTTCGAGGAGGTAATTAAAACAGTGGGAGTTTAGAAGTGTAGCTTAGTTGCGTTTTTGGCACTATTACGTGAACTTTAAAGGCCACTTCAAGTACGTTATTTCAATAATCCCGTATGCTAGCGCAATTGACCATTTTCATAATCCGCAAGTGCGCTTCTCTGTGCTGCATATTCGCCATACTAATGGCGGCACCTATCGTGCTTCAATGGGATAGGAGGTTCTAGCTCGTCTATTATGCGTGTTTATATCGCGAGCCAAGTCTACCATTTCCACGTCACTGCGCAAGCAAACTGCGCTTGAATACTCTGGTGGCTAGCCGCCATTAGTAGGATAATGTGCATAGCAGGAAAGCTAGCTTTACAATTATGAAAAAGGCCTATTTCGTAGCGCTTGCTGTTTTTTTAAGCATGAGCATTTTTCCGTGCAGTTTTGTCTCAAAACAGCCCATGCGAGCCAACGCCCCATTTCAATAATCCCTGTATTCTTTTTGTTTTCTGTACAGTACTGTGATGGACACTTTGAACCACTATTACATGCTTCCATTCTACCACGGCGTCTGCTACTTCTCTGGATGCCTAACATTCCTCCTCGTCGAGAAATACGGAAAAACTAAAATTTCAAAGGTGAGTCGCGCCATGGTTAGCGGACTACCTCGAAACACTGTAAACATGCTTTCGGTTATCATTTATTTCGTTTGAGTAAACGAAGAACATTACTTACTGAAACGCAGAACCCATAACTAATAAGAACTACGAAGTGATTTTGCAAAAACCGAAACACAGTTTGTGCATCATATCTGTAAATATAAAGTAAGCTTGCTTATCTAGGTGATCCTTAAGAAAAGCATTTGTTGCCAACTAGCGGTAGAGGAAATGCAATATTCTTCATTTTCAGTATTGCCCTGAGTCGTCATTGCCTTTTGTTCCATACCTCCAAATTACCCTTCGTCGTTTCCTTATTGAGACTAATTCCATCCATGCTCCCTCTACGCAGATGATCCAGGCATCACTGTGGTGCATCAGCTTGTTCTGTGGCCTGTACTGCCTGTTCATGAAGATCGAGTGGTATCGAAGCAGTGAACGGGCTGCCGAGTCCAAGCGCATGTTTTACGCTTTCACTGACCGCATTTTGTGGTCTATCTGTGTGGCGTGGTTTGTCTTCACCTGCTCTACTGGCAGAGGAGGTAAGTTTACATGACTGGAGTGAAAACTCACATGTGTGTGTTTTATTTTGCCATTAGGAGTAAAACTCTAAGAGAAAAGAAAAGGAGTACCTGTTACTCGTTTTGGTCCGCCCTGAGCTATACTGCCACATACGCAACTCTCTTTAAACATGCACGTTAACTCTATTTTGGAGAGTCGCGCCTCCCACAACTCTCTGAAGTGAGTATAACGATCTCCAAAAAGAGAATTAACGGGTATCTTTAAAGTGAATTATATATGTGGTAACTCAGGACTCCCTAATAAAGTAAATGGACTCTTTATTTTTCTAATAGTCTAGACGTGCGGGGTGAGGTGCTCGTCTTCGTAATTATCGAGTGATCGAAAATCTATTTGAGAAAATGATCTCAAGCAGGCTCTTTGTTCGCATATTAGCTTCGATAGCTAATGACGCCTTCGAAGTTGTGTTTTCTGGAGTCATTCACTGCAAACTTGTTAAATATTGGTAGCACGTGCAGTTGTTTTCCCAGTCCAGCTCGTACTTTTCGGTGGCCCACCATTTTGTGTGTTAAGATATCCAAAGAACATTCGGGCTAAGTTGTACCATAAAGCAATGTGCCATAAACACTTCGCTGCTTTAGCGCTCCCTGTAGATATGGCTCTTCATATCCATGTTTCACGCGCAAACATTGCGTTCAATGCAGAACTGAGGGCGAAATGTGCTGGATCTGCACATTTAGAATACGTTTGTGCACCTCAGTTATTTGAAAATCACGGATGTTTACAAAATTTCCCGCTCGAAAAGTTCACTTTTTGTTTTATGAGCACATTTACGGCCGGGTGAAATCCCTCTTAAATATTTACTGGAAGGGAAGCTACGAAGGAGCCCATGAAATGGTGTTGTTGGCTATACGCGAGGGTGTTTTCCTATAAAAGAAAAAACTGCGAAACTTTAGATTTAAGTTTAGTTTAAAGATAGACGAGTGAACAC
Organism: Rhipicephalus appendiculatus; assembly: GCA_030522465.1. Taxonomy (NCBI): domain Eukaryota; kingdom Metazoa; phylum Arthropoda; class Arachnida; order Ixodida; family Ixodidae; genus Rhipicephalus; species Rhipicephalus appendiculatus. Next base: position 760,452 of record JALIZH010032972.1, read on the forward strand.
ACATCTATCGATTATACCAAGAATAGAGGAAAATATTGCTTCTATACATTTTTTGACGGAATAATCAAGCCCAGCCATCTAAATGCCGAATCACAAACTGAAGGAACCCATGGTACAACTCAAGTTATTATTCACCTTATATAATGTATTACGCGTCCTAAGAATTTTTTTTTTAACTTCGAACGAACGCAGGAATCGTCAACCGTTTTCTCTCCTGGAATGGATTTGTGCCGCTGAGCCGGCTGTCTTTCGGCGTGTATCTCATCCACTCGCCTTTCTTCATCCTCATGTACAACATCGCCAGGGAACGTGTCTTCTTCTCGCACTTCACGCTGGTAAGCACAATAGGAACTAACTCATGCTACCTTCATCTTGGCGTCCCAATATTGGAAACATGTAATCTGTACTAAAGTACTCAACTTATATTGGCTGAATACCAAGTAATATTTTAGCTTCATGACGGGTCTTTAGCTGTAGAGTTAGCTTCATGAAGTGACTTAACCCTTTCAGTCCCTGTGATTCCAATTGGAATCATAAATTATGTAGGTCAGTCAGCAAGCATCTGGTAAAGATAAAGCTTTGTTCTTCCTCAAGAGCCCGTATTTAGCATCTGCCCTACATGTGGTGTCAACATGGTACATATAATAAAGGCAGGTCACGTCTGAGCCAAGAAATTACAGAAGCGGTCGCTGCTCGCGCATTTCGCTGAGGCAGCGTCTTGTTTCACCGTGCAGAGATAGGGCATTAATTTTAGTTCTGTGTCGGAAATTTGAATTTTGGCTATTGGACAATATGCTATCCTATGTAAATAATATTTTATGTAGTAAATGAAGCAAAAATTATGGAATTATTATTAAATAATAATTATTTGTTAAATTAATTGACACGTTAATTACTCTTCTCTGAAAAGTGTGAGCGAATAGTTTTTCAGTTTTTTAGGACTACCACGATCATGCTCATCTCAAAATCTAAGAGCTATTGTTACATTGAAAATATTTAATTCGGGACTGAAAGGGTTAAGCGGTACAACACTACACCATTGAAATTAAGCAATTTGGCCTGTCGGACAGTTTGGGGAGAAGCACACGAAGCGATTTACTGAAATGTTATGACTCATCAAGGTTTGTCACCTCAGTAACATTCGAAAAAAATACCTAGAACATAATTAGCGCTTCATTCCCACTTCTCTCCCAAATTGTGCAGGGTGCTGCTAGCACGTGCGAATCTGTACAATTCCTTTTATTTTGTTAATCGTAACGCAAGCAACCGAGGATTCTCATTTAAGATGAGAATCCTCGGAGAATCATCGTCATTTACGAATCTTTCACCATGCATTTTAGCCTAAGAGACAAGCACGTAGCCAGCCCCCCCCCCCCCCCGGAATTCGGATGGAGGAGGGTGTTTTACCGAGAATAAATAATGAAAATAGGTGGTTTTCAAGGTTTTCAACAGGTGCCCCCCCCCCCCCCCCGAAAAAAATTTCTGGCTACGTGCCTGCTAAGAGACATGGTTATATGACGTAATGGAAATACCGAAAATTAGAGGGAACAGCTGGCTGCAGATGCAGGTCCCCCAATATCTGAAAGAGGTGGCCGGTTTTGACAATTCCACACTATACAAGCAATAACGTGAAACTCTTTTTAACAGAGCACGGTTGGCTAAAACTGGTGTGGAGCCAAACTGGGGCTTCGGGACTGCGCCTTACCTTAAGTACACAACGTTTGTTTCGATTAATATTTAGGATTCAGATGGGCACGGATCTCGCGCGCTGTTCGTGCTGTTCAAGAATTCGCTACGTGAGACAACTACTGCGTGTTATTTGAAATAATAGCAGGAGTGTGTGCAGCGAAACGAATTGATCTCTACTAAGACTCTCTATGGAGTCTCACAAAAGACGTGGTTGTAAGCGTGGTGATACACTTTTTTATTCACCAGTGTAAACACCAAAACACCGTGCTGGCACCGGCATTTTTCTATCAAGTGCAACCCCTCACCCGACTTCACAATGAGCGCAGCCATTGTTCTCTCATGAGTGCAAATGGTTGTTCAGAAAAAGAGTGTTTTAGGAGTTAACTCAGCCAATCATGCCGGGTAAATTTGGTTGATTTTCTTTCATCCGCGGCGACGTGTACAACGGATCAGATTTCAGGGGGAGAAAATGCTAACGAGAGAAAATTTTGTGCCATGGTTTCCACAATCACTGTTGCCCCAATCGCGCAGGTATCCCAATGCTTCGCCGTCCTTGGTGTGGAGCTACATCTTAAGCTACTTCCTCTTCATCGCCTGCGACGCTCCGACGGGACACCTGGATAAGCTGGTGTTCATGCGCGAGCGGCGAAAGGAACCATCGCGGGCGGACGTCGTGGCCAATGGCGTCCATCACAACGGCAACAACAACGCCAGGGACTTGCCCGTCGGCATCATCGAGGAGGGCCCTATCAAGAACTACTTCTCCGGGATTGTGCCTCCTTCTATAGGAAGTCGCGACGACGGCTGCTGCGCTGAGAAGAGTTGCCGCCTGTGATCTTCAAAGCGCGCCAACAAAATCGAGCGCGTTGTTGTTGGACAATCCACTCGAAGAGCGGCAATTTTCCGCCGATCGATGCTTGTGCGCGCGGCTACTGTATAGTTGCAGCCCCCCCTCCCCCCCCGCCTAGCCTAAGCGTTCAGAGAAAAAAGAGAATGCAATAGGCGAACCTATGTCTTCGGTGCCATTACACGCGCAGGCAAGCAACTTAATGTGAGAAAGAATTACGCCGCATTCGAACAGCGTTATCGCGTGAAGAACTCGTGCCGGAAAAAAAAAAAGGAAAGAAAAAAGCCCGACCGGTTTTTGAAGCTGATTGTTTTCGCTGACGTCTGTAACTACGTGGCCTTTGCAACCGAACCGAGTTGAGTCATTACGCGTCACGTAATTACCAGACGCGGAAGCGTCGATGGGGAAAGTTTTCATACGTGATAATATCATCGTTTGCGTCACACGTTGGTCGAACAGTGAATTCCCCTACCGGTCTACCGTTGGCTCAGTGGTTTGTAATGGGTGATACATTAGTGAAGCTCCACCGCCCCATCCTCCTCCCTCGTTGTAATTTAAATTCACATGGTCATATCGATAGGTGTTCACAACTAGGGAGGTACCACTTGCTATTACAGCAGCGTCAATTTGTTCAGCGTGAAACAATGGCTTTGACATAGGCTGTTAGTCGCGTTTAGACTACACATCAAACAAATCTTGTGCCGCTATTATGCTATGCTTGCCGTTTATGAATAGAAAACAAAGACAACAAACATCACGATGCTTTGGCGAAGCTATCGCGCTTACTAAGGCTGTCTGTGATTGAAGGGCAAGGGGGGTTGGTCGGCATAGTTTTAGTTTCTCCCATAAAAGCCTGATGCGAAGAAAAAAAAAACATGTGAGTGAGTTTACACATCGCAAATATTTATTTTGCTAATGACAAAGCTTCGCACAGCGCGCATGACTTTCACATTATCAACATACTGCATTTTGCCATTTTAGTGGAATGCGAACCTATTTATTTTATCATACGACCCATGCGCGCGGTGCTCTGTACATAACTTGTAAATAAACTGTGCCATGCGTTCTGAACCAAACTTCTATTGTTTCTTGTGTCGCAGAGTTGTACGATAGCGCTAAATATATATACTCGTTAAAGGACTTCGCATCTCATTCGCAGCATGCGAGTTTTGTGAAGCGCTTCCTTGGCGAAAAGGTTTATCATGCGGTGATTTTAGATATAAGACAAATCGATGAACTCTTCTGTGCTCAAAAGACGTCAGAACGTGAGATAAAAATCTTTTATTGTTTACGATGCAAAGCTCACTTTCAGTGTCATCTAATTAGGCAATAGCTGGGGCTTTACTTGCCAAAGCCACAGTATATGATTATGAGGTTGGCCATAGGGGGGGGCACTGGATTAATTTCGATCACCTGGCGTCCATTAACGGGCTCCTAAATCGAAGAGCCCGGGCGTTCATGCAGTTCGCCCAATCTAAGTGCCTCAGTATTGTCTAAGGAGAAGGCGAACTCGCAATGCGCAACGAGTTAATTGGGTCTGGAAAAATTTTATTCGTTGTCTTAAGATTGTGCACGGGAATGTATAATTTAGAAAATACCTGTAAAATATAGGAAAGCTCAGCAAACTAGAATATAAATACATTACAAAAAATAAAGTTCAGGTGACGGAAGCAGCATAGTTGTCACACGCCTAGGAATAGTTTATGGTTGCGAAATTTACCATTGCCGTGGAGAAATATTATTTCTCGACTTGTTTTGGAGCAATGATGCACGATTACCATGGCTCGCCCTGAAAAAAGAAAAACAGCTGCGAAAGACTGCTGAAATGGAAGCGACAACCGGTAATTCCGTATATTGCTAAGTGTCTGTTGTCTCTGCATGTAAAAAAAAGCGTTACATTAAAATTGGTACGTTTAATTGTCGTGGATCATTGGCTGGTTGCAGGTGAAGAAATTACCGCCAGCATTTCACGTTCATTGGGGAACACAAGAAGGTGCCCGGAGCAGCAGATGATTCCCGCACACATTGAGACGTTAAGCATGGGTGTAATTTTTACGAAAGCAAACATTTCACGGCTTATCGTATTGACATAAGATTATAAATATGATTTGAATAACAATACTGTAGCCGATCGATTAATAATGCTATCTGCGGTTTTACGTCTCAGAACCCCGATATGATTATGAGGGACGCCGTAGTACAGTGTTCCGGAAATTTCGACCATCTGGTGTTCTTTAACGAGCACTGACATCGCACAGTACACGGGCCTCTAGCATTTAGCCGATCGAGTAGTCTCAACCAATATGAGCCAGGCGTACCAAATTATTATTCAATCAAATTCTCAAGTTTTAGGCGCCATAACTATGATCAGATGGTTAGTCATGCCAAAGGCGGGGATTCCGGAATGATTTGGCCATTCTTTAACTTGCCTCCTATGCCCGTCATACTGAAGTCCGCCCCGGTCGGAATGCGGCTGCCACCCTCAGTGACGATCACAACCCAACAGCCACCGAGCTATCTCGCTGCCTGCGTTTACGGTTGTCACGCATGTAGATGGAGCCACAAGCAAGGCAATGGACCCCCCCCCCCCCCCCCCCCGCACATACACACAAACACGCACGCGTAATGATAAATTTACCTGCCGTGTGTTCCCGTTTATTTGCGCTAAAATATTATTCCAAGATGTCATACCAACAAGCCCGAATTACAACACTTGTTGGCCCAGCCCGAGTTTCAGTGGAATGTTCAGCACATGTGGCTAAAACATCAGATGTTTGCGGATCCGTCTTTCAGAATATTGACCCAAGAAGAAGCCGATTTATGTATTGAAGAATGGAACACGACCAGATCAGACAACGCCAGTAGACCCGTTTGTTCTGCAGATACTGACCAGTCTAGAGCGCCAAGTTGAAGAACAGGGATGATGATGATGGCTATAAACGAGTGAGAATGATGACGCAAGGTAAAAGTGCTTACAATATAAAATCGCAATTTTCTTACAATATTAGATAGACACGCGTTACCTATAATTCTTCTTTAACGTTATACATGCAGGGTTATTTACGTGCAAAATATGTTTAGCATCAAATTAAAAACGTGCGGCAGACTTTTTTTTTAAATTTTAATATAGTACACTTGTCTCTTTGGTTTCGATGAATTTGTTCAACGTCGCTCCTTGTTTACAAGTGTTTGTAGGCTCCTGTAGGCGGTAGTTGGGAGCTCGAACACAGCTTTTGCTTTTACGTCAGGCTACCACTATATACTACCACTACCACCACTACACTGTATCGTATCCGCCTTTCTCTGCGCTCTTTTTTCCATCTTTCTTTTTCCTTACCCCTAGTGTAATGCAGGAAACAATATGTTTCAATTCCGGTTAACATTTCCGCGTTTGTCTCATGTCTCTCTCTCTATATAATCCGCGGTGAGAGCAGATCTGGCTGTCAGGAAAATATACGCTGCGAACATTACAAATCGTTTCGTTGGAAGCCGTGCTTACCGAGAAAAGCCTCTTCATGACATACCAAAATTAAGATGGGAGCTGACAGATGGAAACACGCAGTGAGATAAGCAGGAAGAGCAGAGGAAGTGCCTCAGACAGGCTGGCCGACCTTTCGATAGGAGGACTTATCGTCCTATCGAAACGTCTGCCAGCCTGTCTGAGGCACTTGCTCTGTTCATCCTGCTTATCCCTTTTCATGACATAGTGACCAGAAGGTAACCAGTGTCTGATGTGTAGCACTGTTTGCCTTTAATCCTTTCTTATAAGCAAAAGAAAGAAAGAAAGAAGGAAAGAAGAAAGGAAGAAACAAGGAAAGAAAGGAAAGAAAGAAAGGAAGAAAGAAAGAAGGAAACGAAAGCAAGTAAGAAATGAACAGGTGTCCGCTTCATTCTGTGAAACAAACAAAAAAAAAAAACCCAGTCAAATTACTCAGATAGGCAAACAAACAGTGAGCGATATAGGGTAAGGTGGGGCAAAATGAGACAAAAATTTGAAAATAGTGAATATTTATTTTTATTTCACTCTTTACCCTTAAATGACAATGCAGAAACTTTCCTTTGGGTACAAGGTATGTGCTACATAAATATGACCATGTTGCCACTGTTAAAAAGTTTATTTTAAAAAGAAATGAAAAAATGCACCAGATGTCTCATTTTGCCCCAACCTGCGGGGAAAAACGAGACAGTGTGAAAAAAAATTTATCCCTTCAGTTTTTGCGGTAGAAGCACTTGAAATTAACTCCGTGGGCCCTCACGCAGCCTTCATGACCCCAGTCCTTGCACTCCACGCATTGAATCCAGACAGAACCCGGTGCTGTTTTGCTCCAAAACTTGCAGATCAAACACCACCAGTCTTTCTTTGTGCTATTGTTGTATTTTGTTGAAAGCTTGCACTTCATTGGATTATTCAACAATTGGACGCTAGATATAATCTGACGCATCTTCTTCGCCTCCTTTTGCCGTTTTGGTGCAGAACTGCACGGGCGTTTCGTGGCTTTCAGCTTGGTCAGCCGGGTTTCGTGAGGCGATGAATTTAAAACTGTGCTAGATTCGAATTTTCTAGCACAAATTTGGTATTGAAGGAAAACTCGATGGCGAGACGTATTTGTAAACGGCTTGACTTGGAGAATCTTCAAAATTTGTGTTCGTCTCTTGAGAGCATCCTTGGGAACGCGGAAAAATCTCGATGCAGCACGAACGGAGTGGGTGTCCTGAACAGCAGTCAGTGCTTTTTCACGTCGTTTTCCTCCCAGGAAGCTTTATATGATATTCTCTTGTGCGTCCGAACCTTCCTAAACAATAAAATATAATATATAATGAGTGTAAGTAAATGGTTCACTTAATGAGACACTCTCTAAGGCAATCAATGCCTTTTTGTCGCGTTTTGCCCCCCCTCGCATGCCCAAATTCAAAAAAATTTCCGCTTTGGCCCCGCCCACCAATTGAACTGAAATTTTGGTGGTATGTAGCCAGTAGTATATAGTAACAATATAAATACTTACGTTGTTGTACTGACGCCAGGGTAGCTTCATGCACGGATCCGAAAATTTGGCCGAGAAGAATTTCGCCCCTTTTTGACAGGTCTCGAACACACTGACACCAGCCGCGTAATTTTTCCCACGCGAACGCTGTGAGCAATCATCAACTTTCACGCATCAAAAGGTGGACAACTACCAGCGCCTCTCACTAAAATATAGAAACAAAGAAAAGTGCTTTCTGTATTAGCTATACAGGTCGGCAAAGCCAAAATGTCGCATTTTGCCCCGTGTCTCATTTTGCCCCGCCTTACCCTACACAACGTTGAACATGTCCTCCCCTTACTTTCAGGCTCCTCAAAAACACACCTTTGAGAAATATGCGGTAAGGAGTTCACGGAGCTCAATGCTACACAATCTAGATTATCCCCAGTCAGGGTGGTGAAAATCTCCGCGCGTTCTTTGGGCCGGCTTTTTTGGGGGGTTAGAATCGTATTTCCCGCTGTAATCATGACATAAACCGTATATACGGTGCGTTTCGCAGCCGGACGTGATTCACGAAACTTACTTCTGGCTTGCCAGTCGTATTACGCCGCATTCTTCCCTGGACGTTTTCGACATACGCTCCAGCGGTACAAGGTCGCGGACGCCGTCGAGCGCGTATCCACTCGTGGTGGTAAGAGCGCGGGAGCGACCCCCGAAGATCATTGCGCCTTTCGCGTAAGCGCGCGGGCGAATCGGGTGTACAGTCGATTAGTGTCGCTACGCTGACTTCACGCGAGCGCTTTGGCAACAACGCCGTGCGTGCTTTCCCCCCTCGTTGCGTCGAGGAACGTCCCCGGCGCTGTCCAGAAATAGCAGGGGACAACCGCTTATCCAACGCCACGCAACCGAAACGTCGTTACGCGTGCGATTAGTGGAGGAGAGATGCCTTGACTTCGTCTGCGTAACTGACACTCCTTGAATGATCGGTGCTTATGGACGTTGCGTCACGGAGAATTCCGAAAGGTATACGTCATTGTCTATAGAATAAAAATGATACGCTTGGAAACAACCTGGGTCGCAAAGTTTTGCCTTCTTTAAAAAAAAATGTTGTGTTGTGTTTGTGTGTTTAGAGATACAAGAACAGCTGTTAAATAGCTCCATTCCGGTAGCGAGACATGCATTCAGTGCAGATAAAATTTCGGGCGAATTGCTCTAAAGGGAACTGTGGTAATGTGCCATTCACTTAGTGGACTAAAACCGACGTATCGTAGTGCGCATGTACTACTTGATTATCTTGTTATCAGAATGTATAACAACACTAGTCACTGCTAAAGTCAAGCGAATGCTGTAGGCTTCACACAAACTACACCCTTTTTTTTTCGAGAAAAATAATGCTTTTTAATGTATTTCCTCTTGATTATAATGGTATATGGTGGTTCATATATGTGTCTCACTGTACACCTCCAGTGCTGTTCTTGAAACGGTTGCTTGCAAAATGTTTTTTTTTCGGCACTGACCAAGCAACATCATCCAAATTTCTAGTTTGTTTCATATTAAATGTCTCGTATTAAAATGAGTACGAAGCTCTATAGGTCTGTCCAAAAGGCGAAGCCGGCTAGCTCACACGGAGCAATGAGAAAGCAATAATTAATAGAGCGATCCTTACCACGACTGATTATTTCGTGGTCTATCCATCAAATTACTGTGCGAGTGAGGATATTTAATCACCAAACGTCATACCTACATTGCGTTCAGTGCTTATCTGGGGCAATGCATATGTAGGAATAACAGGACGACGTATCAAGAAAAGTTTCGGTTTTCCACTTACCCCGTCTGTGACCACACTCTGGGTGCGATATTACCGTGTGCCATACGGTGCATCGGGCCCATTTTGTGACGCCCCTGTCCGCATTGTGACTTCGACACACTTGCGGGCATGAACAGGTCTGCATTTGAGGCGTCTTCGCCACCTCCGTGCCACAGGCCTCAGGCCTGGCCACCACCCGCCCTTGATCGCTGGATATCCGGACTGTTCCACCATTCACTGTTACACTCCAGACAAAAAGCAAATTTTCATGAGTATTTTAGACACCACGTATTACTACGCCCAGGGACAGGCTTTTAGGCAGGTGTTCGAACTAATAATGAAAATGATATTATTAATAAAAATTAGGCAGATCCCAAGTACCATGGGAATCGATGTTATGCGAAGCATGCGGCGGTAAGGTGACTGGGTTGTAATTTTTTTTATTGGGCGAAACGTTTCGAAATGACGCTAAAGATATGTAAAAATGTTGAACACTCAGACATATGTTGAACAGTCGCATATGTTTCATATAACCTGTTGCTTACAGTTGAAACATCGGTATTACCAACACCAGAAGGGGTAAGCTCATATATATCGTTTTGCTTGCGAGGATGGTAGCCCTGGATAGTGCTACGTAAACCAACTACAATGGATGGCGCTAAAGTATACAATTGACGTTAATCCTACACGACTCCTTCATCATAGGAGTACATATGTAATTTTTTTAACCCATTAGGGACCACTGTACTTTAAAAAGTACACTTCCTTTTCCGGGCATAGAAAATACAGAACAGAATATTCTGATCTTGCTCATTACAATTTCTGATGCCTATGGCTGCAGCAAGAAAATACTAATTTGGAATATTGACTCGGTTATGTTTTTTCTGTTTTCTGAGTCGTCAAACTTTAGGAAAATGAGAGCCTGTTAAACGCACGTGGTCAGTACTACTTTATCTAAATTAATTTGAAGTTTTACATTTTATATGTTGAAAAAACGGACTGCTTCTGCTTCAGGAAGAGCAATTCAATCCCTGCCAAGCGCGAGAAGCCTATAGAGTGCACAGTTTTGCTGTGAGGAGTAATCAAATGTTGCTGTACTTTATTTAGTACACTGGGACTTTGTGAGAGCATACATGTAACTGTTGTTGTGCGTTGCATCATAGATTCAACAGGCTTTTTTTATGAATGCCGTTTTTTCGGCTATCTCAGACTCGTGAAGCTCTAAAGATGTCGCTGTAAATATACGAGAGCCACTTGATGTTTTAATTGTCGATTATGACCCGAACATTGGAACTTAGGAGGAGGAGGGGAATGACGACGGTACCAATGGATGCTCTCTGCTAACGATAAAAAAAACGTGGAACGAAAGGAACGTGGGTAAGATATGTTCTGTTTTGACTCAGGAAAGCAGCCTTGTATCAAAAATGGCAAAGACAACAGCATAATTGCTATACTGACGGAAGACTACACAGTTGGGTCACTATATGCTCTGTATCTTGGTGGCCATTCACTGAAAAGAAAAAAAAACGTAGTGCCACTGTACTCTTTCTTCATCCGCAGTAACAATGCAATGAGAGCGTTTGAGCTCTACGATCAAGCTGCGAATGACTAGAGAATTGTCATCCATGAGAAAAAGTGGTACCAGCCCCTATTTACCCAGATGATCGAAATAGCCGCCGACAACGCATAAAGGGTCTGCTACCACATTGTAGGTTTCAGCAGACCCTCTACGCGTTGACTATTTTCCTTTAGTCGCATAACAGCAAAACACTGACTGCGCCTTGTTGTACCCAAGAGAAGTATCAAAGCTCTCCAGATTCCACTGTGCTTGCTATTACCCTCTATCCATACGGACATTTTCACAAGAAGCCGGCAAAACAGTTGAATTCTGCCAAAATACATCGAAATGGTGTGGCGAAAAGCGTGACGTTACGCTTTCCCTAAAACAATGGTCCCTGATTAAGTTGCATGGGCCAAGATAACCTTGTTATTTGTTTCGAAAGGGCCCAGCGTACTCGCCATTCTTGCATCAAGTCACCTTGCCCGTTGCTATCACGAAGGCCCAGCGTACTTTTTATAGTACGGTATCATAACTCCTGAAGAAACACACGTAACTGTATGAAAATTTGCACGTGTGGTTATCTGTTGTGGCTAATTAAATAAGCAAAATGGCAATAAAATCGGACCAGTAGTTCTTTCGTGGTCCTTAATGGGTTAATCAGATAGCCAGCACTGCAATTACAATTGACGTTTCACCAACATTACGCCTGCATAGGGTCTTTTTTTTGTTCAAAGCAGTTTCGAGACCTGACGTGGCTCTGTGGTAGAATGTTTGATTGCCACGCAGAATGCTTGGTTTCGATACCTGCTGGGACTCGGATTTCTATTCTTCGCATTTGTAGGGTCAACGCTGCCGATGTCCGTTTTTCTTAACGCTCTCGCATTTAAACGAGCAATGCTTGGTCTCGCCGTTCCTGGGTAGATATAAATTGTCAAACACCTGTGGCTCATACCCGCATACCGCGGCCCGTGATTTACGGGTATGAGCCACACGTGTCTGGAGAAATGAGTTTGACGACGTACACGACGGGATTTTTACGTTATTCAAGTCACGACCAGCCAGACATATTCGTCAAATCCTCTTGCTCTGCCATACTAACTTTAGTCGACCTCGAGTTAAGGAGGTGATCACGAGAGCACCCAGACGTAGGCGGCTAGATAGATAGATAGATAGATAGATAGATAGATAGATAGATAGATAGATAGATAGATAGATAGATAGATAGATAGATAGATAGATAGATAAAAGCGCTCAAAGTGCTTGTAGTACGCAAAGAAATGGTTCGCATTTAATAAAAAATAAAGGCTCAAAGAAAATCGCTACGCATACAAGCTAACGGCAAACTTTTCGTGCACTGCGGGAAGTGGGGGGTATGGTCCAACATTTGACAACACTTACGTTTTGGCAAAATCTAAGGTATCCACATTTCGGACTATCAGAAGCAGCATGCAGCAAAGAAGCCCACCCTTCCCACCCTCAAAAATAAATAAATAAATAAATAAATAAATAAATAAATAAATAGAGAGTAATTGAAGAGCCATTGCCAGTTCGTGACGTCACCGCTCATGTAGTATCAGAGAACAGTCCGCCATGGTTTTACACCGTTCTCCCATTTCCTTTTACTTTCAAATTTTGCTTCCCTTTCGTGGTGTTCTTCCAAGGTATATTTTTTAAGTATCCAGTTGATAATTTGCGCTCGTTGTGTCTTCGTTCCATGCGTCCAGTAAATTTAGCGCAATTTAACAATTGTGCACGCCGTAACTTTTCTGCCTGTGCTTTGTTTTCTTTCTACGCTGCATTCAGTCATTCTGATATCATTGTTATGAAAAAAATAAACGTATCATCATCTACAATTCCCTGCGAATTCATGCTTTCGGCTTGCTTGACCAGTCTTGTACGTTGAAAAAGTTATTCCTGCACTACTTAGGTATTATACTTGATAAATTGCCTAACTCTTCTCCGCCCTTTCAATACATTGAAAGTAGCTTACTTAGGAATACTCGCCGCAATAGGTTCACTTTTAATTATAATTGCTTGTTACCATCTGTTCTCATTAACTAAGATAAACAAACATGCAAATTCGGCACGTTTACAATTCAGAGTAGCACGCCTTTTTCTATACATAAATACTGCGCCCACATGCCTGCGCTTGAAAGCACCATTTAAAAGTTTATAAGTACGTACATACAATCTGACATGTGCAATATATATATATATATATATATATATATATATATATATATATATATATATATATACATGGGTCATTCCATATCAAGTGTACCAAGTCAATTTTCGACCATCTCCGATCATGCTGAAAAAAGTTGTGCAGGCATATGTGCATGTGAGAACAAGTTATTGAGGCGGCATATTTCGCAAATAAATTTTCTGTTGCCTAGAGGGCGCTTCGAACTTTGGGCACCCAAGTGAAACTGTGTCGCGCTAAATAATTAATATAGTAGTAATGGTCTGAGCAATTACTACGAAAAAAATTTTTTCCTTAATCTTAAGGCAGTGATCTTTCATGACTAGTTTATTCATTTTTGTCCTAACTTTATTTTTGGCCTTGGCGAAATATTGCCATATGCTGCATGTTTAGCGTATTATATTAAAAGTACAAATTTTTTAGCGAGTCATATATTCACGTTATGTGTTTTATGGGTTCCTATAATAAGTGATGAAAATACTTAGGGAGCGTACGAAGCAATGACATTGCCACAATATTGTGACAAAGTTGGAATAAATAGCATTTCGATTTTATTTTCGCAAGTGTAGCGGTCCAAGTAAAAATACAGCTTACATATTGCTGCATAGCATGCTTTGTTAGTAAGACATACAGAAAGTTTCAAAAAAGTAGTTTTTGTTTTAAGGGAGAAAAAATTTTCTAACTGAATAACCACAAGGTAGTAGGAAGCTTGCATTTGCCTCGCCTTCACTGCATAGCACTTCAACGCAAGATTACAGCGGGGACTTTTCGGCAGCGAATAATGCACGTCATACAACTGCTTGTCAGTTGTTTTAGTAGTACTGTTGTATAGAACGTCAAAAAGGGCTATAGTGTTAAAGTTACGAAACGGTATCTTACCCCTTTAGACCTTCAAAGGGCAGGTTCTATACAACCACTTCATAGTCCCAAGGGGCAGAATTATAATGTAGTCGATGGCCTGGAAGACAGTATTAGGGCGTTGTGTTCGGCTTCTGAAAATTAATGCACATGGTCTTAATAATAATTAACGACATAATTAAGGCATAGTTTAGTCCCCACTGGAATCTTACGCTGACGTGATATGCAGCGAAGCCGAGGCAAAGGCAAACTTCCTACTACCATGCAGTTGTTCAGTTGGAAAAATTTTTTTCTTCCTTAAAACAAAAACTACTCTTTTGAAACTTTCTGTATGTCTTACCAACAAAACATACTACGCAACAATATATGAGCCATATTTTTACTTGGAGCGCTACATAGCTAAAATAAAACCGAAATATCAGTCAAAATGCTATCAGTTTTATTTTCTTCACTTATTATAGGAACCCATAAAACACATAACGTGAATATATTACTCGCGAAAAAAATCTGTGCTTTTAATAAAATACGATAAACATGCAGTATATTGCAATGTTTCGTCAAGGCCAAAAATAAAGAAAGTTAGGACAAAAATGAATAAACTATCATAGTCATGAAAGATCAGCGCCTTAAGATTAAGGAAAAATTGTTTCGTAATAATTGCTCCGACCAGTAATATTATATAAATTATTTAGCTCGACACAGTTTCACTTGGGTGTCCAAAGTTCGAAGCGCCCTGTAGGCAACAGAAAAGTTTTTTTTGCGAAATATAACGCCTCAATAACCAGTTCTCACGTTCACATACACAAACACACACACACACACACACACACACACACACACACACACACACACACACACACACACACACACACACACACACGCACACGCACACGCACACGCACACCCACACACACACACACACATATAGATATATATACAGGGTGTTTCAAGAAATGTGTCCACTATTTTTTAAAAATCAGCAAAATGCGGTATTTGTTCGCTGTCTTCACAATTGTTTTTTCTGTAGCGGCAGGCATCCTAAGATGGTTGAAGACATGTTTTAGGACAGTAATTAAGAAAGTTAATATAATTAACTTTTTATTTAGCGGAGTTAGGCGGTTAAGTCAAACAGGAGAATTGAAGTCCTTCATGCGAAGAACCCATTTCAGCATTGAGATTTCGAAAAAACGGCCTCTATTAATCATTGTGGCGTAATGAAGTTCAGCCAAATTCAATGGCGAAACCGAAACCCAAGCACCGATGAGCGCAACAAGCAGACGACTAGAATGACGTCACTGTTCAAGACAACGCTTACAGAGGTGCTGTGCTTCCCCGTTCGTTAACATATGTGCGTCATGCGTGCTACTACTGCAAGCGCAGCCCACACACTCACACCAAGAAGCCGGTTGATGGTTGATATAATGACGTTCACTCATTGTGGACGTCTCAGACGAATGTGGCAGTTGCGCTCTTCCGCGTTTCGGTTTCGGTTTGGCCGCTGAATTTGCCTAAACTTCATTACGCCACAATAATTAACAGAGGCCGCTTTTTCGAAATCTCAAAGCTGAAATGGGTTCTTCGCATGAAGGACTTCAATTCTCCCATTTGACTTACCCACCTAACTCCGCTAATTAAAAAGTTCATTAATTTAACTTTCTTAATTACTCTCCCAAACCATGTCTTCAACCAGCTTAAGATGCCTGCCGCTACAGAAAAAGTAACTGTGAGGACAGCGAGCAAATACCACATTTTCCTAATTTTTTAAAAATAGTGGACACATTTCTTGAAACACCCTGTATATATATATATATATATATATATATATATATATATATATATATATATATATATATATGTGAAGAAAGGAAAGTGGACGAAAAGATAACTTGCCACCGGCAGAGACCGAACCTGCGACCTTCGAATAACGCGTCCGATGCTCTACCACTGAGCTACGGTGGCGGTCATCCCTCCGTCCACTATAAAGGTTATATATGTGTACTTAAACGTGGGAGCGTCAGTCAGCGCCGCCTGTTGCCATTACGGCGAGTGTGGAACACTCTTTCTTGCCTGTAGGCGGCACGTAGTACGTGATCTTATTACGAGCGGGCAGCTGACTA
Source organism: Rhipicephalus appendiculatus (assembly GCA_030522465.1). Lineage (NCBI taxonomy): Eukaryota > Metazoa > Arthropoda > Arachnida > Ixodida > Ixodidae > Rhipicephalus > Rhipicephalus appendiculatus. The sequence continues at coordinate 776,498 of JALIZH010032972.1, forward strand.
ATAATCCCTCGCATACCACCTGAAGGCATCAAGTCTGTCAGAACGAGACCCTCGTTTTTGAATGAAGGAAAGAATTATAAACTTAAGGGCTCGTTTGCTTTGTTAAACACAGTATTAATGAGAACTAACAGACAAAGATGCCAAGGAAAGTATAGGGGAAGCTATTGGAACTAATTCTAATGTAAATGTGAAGAAAGGAAAGTGGACGAAAAGATAACTTGCCACCGCCAGGGACCGAACCTGCGACCTTCGAATAACGCGTCCGATGCTCTACCACTGAGCTACGGTGGCGGTCATCCCTCCGTCCACTATATAGGTTATATATGTGTACTTAAACGTGGGAGCGTCAGTCAGCGCCGCCTGTTGCCATTACGGCGAGTGTGGAACACTCTTTCTTGCCTGTAGGCGTCACGTAGTACGTGATCTTATTACGAGCGGGCAGCTGACTAATAATCCCTCGCATACCACCTGAAGGCATCAAGTCTGTCAGAACGAGACCCTCGTTTTTGAATGAAGGAAAGAATTATTAACTTAAGGGCTCGTTTGCTTTGTTAAACACAGTATTAATGAGAACTAACAGACAAAGATGCCAAGGAAAGTATAGGGGAAGCTATTGGAACTATTTATAATGTAAATGTGAATGTTCCTTTCTTCACATTTACATTAGAATTAGTTCCAATAGCTTCCCCTATACTTTCCTTGGCATCTTTGTCTGTTAGTTCTCATTAATACTGTGTTTAAAAAAGCAAACGAGCCCTTAAGTTTATAATTCTTTATTTCATTCAAAAACGAGGGTCTCGTTCTGACAGACTTGACGCCTTCAGGTGGTATGCGAGGGATTATTAGTCAGCTGCCCGCTCGTAATAAGATCACGTACTACGTGACGCCTACAGGCAAGAAAGAGTGTTCCACACTCGCCGTAATGGCAACAGGCGGCGCTGACTGACGCTCCCACGTTTAAGTACACATATATAACCTATACAGGGTGTTTCAAGAAATGTGTCCACTATTTTTTTAAAAATCAGCAAAATGCGGTATTTGCTCGCTGTCTTCACAATTGCTTTTTCTGTAGCGGCAGGCATCTTAAGATGGTTGAAGACATGATGTGGGACAGTCATTAAGAAAGTTAAATTAATTAACTTTTTAATTAGCGGAGTTAGGGGGTTAAGTCCAATGGGAGAATTGAAGTCCATCATGCGAAGAACCCATTTCAGCTTTGAGATTTCGAAAAGGCGGCCTCTATTAATTATTGTGGCGTAATGAAATTCAGGCAAATTCAATGGCGAAACCGAAACCCAAGCACCGATGAGCGCAACAAGCAGACGACTAGAATGACGTCACTGTTCAAGACAACGCTTACAGAGGTGCTGTGCTTCCCCGTTCGTTAACATATGTGCGTCATGCGTGCTACTACTGCAAGCGCAGCCCACACACTCACACCAAGAAGCCGGTTGATGGTTGATATAATGACGTTCACTCATTGTGGACGTCTCAGACGAATGTGGCAGTTGCGCTCTTCCGCGTTTCGGTTTCGGTTTGGCCGCTGAATTTGCCTAAACTTCATTACGCCACAATAATTAACAGAGGCCGCTTTTTCGAAATCTCAAAGCTGAAATGGGTTCTTCGCATGAAGGACTTCAATTCTCCCATTTGACTTACCCACCTAACTCCGCTAATTAAAAAGTTCATTAATTTAACTTTCTTAATTACTCTCCCAAACCATGTCTTCAACCAGCTTAAGATGCCTGCCGCTACAGAAAAAGTAACTGTGAGGACAGCGAGCAAATACCACATTTTCCTAATTTTTTAAAAATAGTGGACACATTTCTTGAAACACCCTGTGTGTATATATATATATATATATATATATATATATATATATATATATATATGTGAAGAAAGGAAAGTGGACGAAAAGATAACTTGCCACCGGCAGAGACCGAACCTGCGACCTTCGAATAACGCGTCCGATGCTCTACCACTGAGCTACGGTGGCGGTCATCCCTCCGTCCACTATAAAGGTTATATATGTGTACTTAAACGTGGGAGCGTCAGTCAGCGCCGCCTGTTGCCATTACGGCGAGTGTGGAACACTCTTTCTTGCCTGTAGGCGGCACGTAGTACGTGATCTTATTACGAGCGGGCAGCTGACTAATAATCCCTCGCATACCACCTGAAGGCATCAAGTCTGTCAGAACGAGACCCTCGTTTTTGAATGAAGGAAAGAATTATAAACTTAAGGGCTCGTTTGCTTTGTTAAACACAGTATTAATGAGAACTAACAGACAAAGATGCCAAGGAAAGTATAGGGGAAGCTATTGGAACTAATTCTAATGTAAATGTGAAGAAAGGAAAGTGGACGAAAAGATAACTTGCCACCGCCAGGGACCGAACCTGCGACCTTCGAATAACGCGTCCGATGCTCTACCACTGAGCTACGGTGGCGGTCATCCCTCCGTCCACTATATAGGTTATATATGTGTACTTAAACGTGGGAGCGTCAGTCAGCGCCGCCTGTTGCCATTACGGCGAGTGTGGAACACTCTTTCTTGCCTGTAGGCGTCACGTAGTACGTGATCTTATTACGAGCGGGCAGCTGACTAATAATCCCTCGCATACCACCTGAAGGCATCAAGTCTGTCAGAACGAGACCCTCGTTTTTGAATGAAGGAAAGAATTATTAACTTAAGGGCTCGTTTGCTTTGTTAAACACAGTATTAATGAGAACTAACAGACAAAGATGCCAAGGAAAGTATAGGGGAAGCTATTGGAACTATTTATAATGTAAATGTGAATGTTCCTTTCTTCACATTTACATTAGAATTAGTTCCAATAGCTTCCCCTATACTTTCCTTGGCATCTTTGTCTGTTAGTTCTCATTAATACTGTGTTTAAAAAAGCAAACGAGCCCTTAAGTTTATAATTCTTTATTTCATTCAAAAACGAGGGTCTCGTTCTGACAGACTTGACGCCTTCAGGTGGTATGCGAGGGATTATTAGTCAGCTGCCCGCTCGTAATAAGATCACGTACTACGTGACGCCTACAGGCAAGAAAGAGTGTTCCACACTCGCCGTAATGGCAACAGGCGGCGCTGACTGACGCTCCCACGTTTAAGTACACATATATAACCTATACAGGGTGTTTCAAGAAATGTGTCCACTATTTTTTTAAAAATCAGCAAAATGCGGTATTTGCTCGCTGTCTTCACAATTGCTTTTTCTGTAGCGGCAGGCATCTTAAGATGGTTGAAGGCATGATGTGGGACAGTCATTAAGAAAGTTAAATTAATTAACTTTTTAATTAGCGGAGTTAGGGGGTTAAGTCCAATGGGAGAATTGAAGTCCATCATGCGAAGAACCCATTTCAGCTTTGAGATTTCGAAAAAGCGGCCTCTATTAATTATTGTGGCGTAATGAAATTCAGGCAAATTCAATGGCGAAACCGAAACCTAAGCAGCGATGAGCGCAACAAGCAGACGACTAGAATGACGTCACTGTTCAAGACAACGGTTACAGAGGTGCAGTTCTTCCCCGTTCGTTAACGTACGTGCGTCATGCGTGCTACTACTGCAAGCGCAGCCCGCACACGCACACCAAGAAGTCGTTTGATGGTTGATATAATGACGTTCACTCATTGTGGACGTCTCAGACGAATGTGGCAGTTGCGCTCTTCCGCGTTTCGGTTTCGGTATCGCCGCTGAATTTGGACGAACTTTATTACTTCGCAATTATTCTTAGAGGCCGCTTTTTCGAAATCTCAAGCTGAAATGGGTTCTTCGCATGAAGGACTTCAATTCTCCCATTGGACTTAACCACCTAACTCCGCTAATTAAAAAGTTAATTAATTTAACTTTCTTAATTACAGTCCCAAATCATGTCTTCAACCATCTTAAGATGCCTGCCGCTACAGAAAAAGCAATTGTGAGGACAGTGAGCAAATACCGCATTTTCCTGATTTTTAAAAAATAGTGGACACATTTCTTGAAACACCCTGTATAGTGGACGGAGGGATGACCGCCACCGTAGCTCAGTGGTAGAGCATCGGACGCGTTATTCGAAGGTCGCAGGTTCGGTCCCTGCCGGTGGCAAGTTATCTTTTCGTCCACTTTCCTTTCTTCACATTTACATTAGAATTAGTTCCAATAGCTTCCCCTATACTTTCCTTGGCATCTTTGTCTGTTAGTTCTCATTAATACTGTGTTTAACAAAGCAAACGAGCCCTTAAGTTTATAATTCTTTCCTTCATATATATATATATATATATATATATATATATATATATATATATATATATATATATATATGAGACCTTACTTGCATTGTACGCCCCAAATAAAAAGAAACAGAATAAGAGGACGGACAGTTTGCGAACCTTTCCACCTAATTCCCTGCCCAACACTACGTGTCTCTCGTCAGCGGGAATAACCGTTGCTGCGCGGGGAAAAACGAACGCTGACACAGAAGGGTCATCCCGCAGTTTGACCTCGTCGCAATCTCTATACCCGCTCCTAAACGTTATTTAAACTGAAAAAAAAAAGAACAAGCTAAAGAAATTGAAAAAGCCGCTCTCCGTCTGTGTTTCATGACCTCTCAAGGATTGGTGCAGGAGGGAGCAGCGGACCGTTAAATATATGCATCAGAACACGCACAGGGAAAGAATGCGATGGTAGCACGACACTATTATACGTCGTTATGACAGCAATCAGCTACAGGGTGTATCGAACTCATCGTTCATGCAAACGCGCTGCGGGATTGCTTCATGACAGCAGCGTGTGCCGTTTGATGATTGCGGGAATCGGCGACAGCATGAGCGTGCACGGCGCTTGGATAGACGCGGCGGCTTTTATTTACAGTTAGCGTAGCGTTTCCAAGCAGTTTTCTTGCGACAGCAAAGAAGGTTAATGAAACTCCCTCAGCGCTGTTGTGGGCGGACCAGACGACGCCATAAGCGGGGTTATGGACCGCTGAAACGAACGATTAATGACCACTTACACTACGGCTGTCTCTCTTGAATGATCCATTCCGAGAGCGCACTGGGAGCCTTTCGTGCTTCGGGCACTGGCTGGTCGTAATTGCTTTGATGCAGGCTCGACAGTAGGCTCAGAAAGATTGACAGGTCGCTTATTTTCCTGTCCGTTGTCCCATGACCGACTTACCTGCAATTAGAAGTGCGGCAAGATGTATCGCCATTGGTGTGCACATGCGATACTAAAAATCTCCGAAGTATAAGAAAAGAGAAAAAGAAATAAGAAAACCGTAGAAAACACCTGCGACTGCTCTTTGAATGGGCACGCGAAAACTATTTTTCATGCAATAGCGCAAGTACACAAAAAACAGAGCCCTTTTTAAAGAAGACACATATCGCAATAAGGTAGAAAGCTGGGAGAGTTGAATAGAATATTACCCTAAAAACAACGCTGACGTCATCTTTAATCTCATGGAAGACCATGCGGGTGCAAACATTTCTTCGAAAGAGCTGACATCGTCATTAAGTAAAAAGACGCAAAGCATCGTGAACTTGCAGAAGCCTTAAATACCAAAAAGTTGCACAATGATTGGGTATCGGAGCCGCACGTCGTTTAGCTGATTGTAAAACGCGCATGCTTATAGTGACATTTTAACTGTCGACACCCTCCAGGCGCATATTCGCCACATATCCAGAGTGCCTGACCATCACCTTGCTAGCCTACCACTAGAAAGACCGAAGGCAGAGTTTTCCAGAGTTGTTGTGGCTAACCAGCATTCCATCTCCTGGAGGTTCTCGCCCGCGACCCTACCGCTATGCCCGGAGTGGTGCCTGCAAAGACCCCCTGTGCACCTTGAGGTGCCGGGGATATACAAAAAAGCTAGCCTGTCATCTGCAGCCCTCAAGCAGATCTCATTGGACCTTTTGCATATATCGTATGCTAACCGAACTCATATTTACACGGACGGTTCGGTCTCGGGAAGTTCGACGGGCGCCTTTGTTGTTCCATCTCGATCAATCACCGTCAAGTTCAAGACTTGACACGTCACGACATCTACGGGCTCCGAGCTTGCCGCCCTTCTAGCCGCAATGAAATTTGTTATGCAAGAATCCCGTGGGAAGTGGGCCATATTCTGCGACTCCAAGGCGGCCCTTCAATGTGTGCGAAGTCTACGACGTGGAAACTACCATAAGTTGGTGTCTCAAATCAATGAAATTAGTCATCGCGCCACTAATCAAGGACATGTCTTTCAATGGCTGCCGGGTCACTGTGGGATCAGTGGTAACCACCTCGCCGACAACGCTGCCCGATGTGCCCACGAAGGAGCGTCCACACTGCTCATACCCCTGTCAAGAGTCGACGCTGCAAGAGAACTTCGTCACATCGGCGCATAATGCCATGCTTACGCATTGGAATTCTCCACTGGTCTCCACTCGTGGCCCACAAAACCTCGAATCGATGCTCCAATTACACCTACCATCAAAGACTTCGCGACGTGACGCTACAATGCTATGTCGGTTGTGGGTCGGCGTAGCATTTACAAACTCATTCAGCCATCGCATAGGTATGGCTGACTCATCCAAGTGTGATAGCTGCAACTGTGAAGAAACTCTTGACCACGTCTTGTGCCACTGTCCCGACCTTTGAACAAGATCGCCGGACTCTCCAGTGTGCCTTGAGAAGACTGGATGATCGTCCCTTTACTCTGGAAAAGATCTTGGGTGTATGGTCTACAAGCACATCAGCCCAGAAAGCCACACGAGCCCTTCTACAATTCTTGAAGGCAACATCGCTGAGCGACCGCCTGTGAAACCCTGCACTGTGTGTGTCGTGTGCAATGTGCATCTACTTCTCTCTTTCTCTCTCTCTTTCACTTTTACTCCCTTATTCCCCTCTCCCCACGTGTAGGGTAGCAAACTGGACGTAGTCTAGTTAACCTCCCTACCTTTCCTATATTCATTCTCTCTCTCTCTTGCATGTGGCACAGAGCCCGGCGACACAGGTTGTTGTTGTTGTTGGTGGTGGTGGTGGTGGTGTGTGTGTGTGTGCGCGCGCGTGTGTGTGTGTGTGTGCGTGTGTGTGTGTGTGTGTGTGTGTGTGTGTGCGTGTTTGTGTGTGTGTGTGTGGACTGTTATCCTTTACCAGATTTTTTTTTTGATGAATGCAAATGCGTCGTGGCCGACTCTGTCACACTCTGCATATATCATTAAGCCCAAGAGCGCAAGTGTGGACATAGTGCGATGAATCAATTACATGATCACCTGACGAGTGCAAGATAATGAACTTTTGTCGAGGTTTGCGAGCTCATCAAATGCTCAAGCTGCTCATAAATATACGCAGATAAAACCGATCTGTGATCATCAAAATGCGCGAAGCTTTCGTGAGGTAACATAGAGAAATAGCCTAACGACAAGAAACACGCTGCAGATTTTAGTGATGAACGCGACCTATACGAACATTCGCGGACATGACGGAGAAATATGGACCTTTATACAGCATTACGACATATATTAAGCACAAAAGAAAAGAAAGAAAACACAGCATGCTTAAGATTGCAGGAACGCGTCATACTGTCATATAGCACGGTGAGAGAGGCGCATCGAATATCGGCGACGACATTGCCCGGTAATTGCTATATGCATCCGTTGCTACATATGTGGCGTTTTATTGCGATAACGATTATATGGACACTCTCGGCTGATTTTACAGCGGAAGCTGTTATGAGATTACAACAAGGGCCAATTTTGGCGCCGTAGTTGTCCACCGCCGCCGGTGTCCGTAACCACTATCGCGCGAAATAAGAAGAAAACTTGATAACTAAAAATGCCGAGAACAGAATGGGATGCTAACCAGGGCCCTATGCGTGGCAGCCCAGTATTTTACTACTGAGCTACGACGAAAAAAATTCCGAAACTCCGGACCGGGCATTCGAAACGGCGACCCCTCGCTCCGCAGCGCGCTGCGTTTGACAACTCAGCCACGCGCGCCATGCATGCTTGTGCCGGCGTTATAACGGCCAGCTATTTATATGCACCATTTACCGCTCGCGGTACGTGGATCTCGGTGGATCTTGAGCGTGTTTCCTATCACACAATGCTCCCACATTTTCTTTCAATTTGAAAACTGCCCTTGAGAAAGAGAGAGAACAACTTTATTGAGAATGCCTGCAGAATCGATTACGCTCCCTCCACGCAGGGAGACGCGCATGAAAAAAATGGCCCCTTCTTGTACCCATAGAGTTTCTTGTAAATACACTAGAGGGAACTCTGGCGCTAGTGTTTATGGGAGCTGCAACGCACGGCGCTTCAGCCAGCATGGGAGTGATGGGTAGTACACAAATTTGCCTAGTCTTGCCTAGTCTTCGTTCTTTCGGCTCCGTTTTCGGGCTGCATACGCTTTGTCGCAAGATGAAGTTCAACAAATGTTCAGCACTTCCACATCACTACCTTAACCTTTTAGGGTTGCTAATTGAAATCGGCTCACGAAGTTCAATACGGTTCATTCTTTTATCCGAAACAGAACCAAAACACAATAATAAACAAAGCCACAAGTGCGTTCGAAGCCGTAAGCACTAAGACTAGGCAAATTTGTGTACTACCCATCATTCCCATGGTGGCCGAACGATCGCAGTGCCAGAGTCCACTCTAGTTAATTTTAGGAAAACTCTATGTTTGTACCCACTCGTGATGTAAAAAAAAAAAAAGAACACCGGGCACATTTTGCGTCAGACGCCACCGCCTGGTGGGAGACGCAGAGGGGTCATTCCACGCGCCGAAGTTTAAAAGAAAAAGAAATATCTAAGAGCGTCGGGTTCTGCATTGTCGACACTTGCAGCGCGTTGCTCAAACACAAATGCGTAACAACTGTGACAGTTGTTAGTTCACGCTTGTCCTGTGTATACCTGTGCGTTATTTTCGAGCGTTCTTCTTTGTGCTGCAGCGGCGCGCTGCAAGTATTGAGCTGTTTATCGTTCTTCGTGTGACATTCTAATTTCTTGCTGTCGCATTCATTGCTATTCCTTGTGGCGAAACCGTGACTTTTTTTAAAATAAAAGAGCCAGATCTGGAAACCGAAACTGGCCTATATTTCGCGGGAACGTAAAGCTCGCCTAAGTATCTTTCACTTTTAAAACAACTGTAATCAAAATGGGACATTTTCTCGTTATAACGTGAACGTAAAAAGAGAGTTCCGACAAAAAATGAGCAAAATCCTGCATCTGTTTGAATCAAACTGAACCAGATCCTTTAAACAATAGCTGCGTCAACAATCGTGACCGCAACTACCAACGTGGCTGCATCCATCGCTTTCATTTGTGTCCTAGTTGCTTTCCTATCATGCTTTCCTTCAACAATTAGTTTTTCTTGGGCGAGTTGGCACTTACTGATGGGCATGATGTTGTAGGGAAAAACTTGAATATAAAGAGTAAGTGGCCGACTTTCCTACTTCTTTCTGCCTTTTAGTGTTTCTTTTCGAGTTTTGCGCTACAGCATCACGTCTTTCTTTCGCTCCAAGATGGTATACTTGAAACAGAAGGCAACTGAAATCAGTATACTGGGCACAGATTTATTCCTCGAAGAAGAAGAAGATGTGATCCGAAGCGGTGCTGCGTAAAACGAGCTAAGAGAAAGAATAAAAGCTCAAGCACATTTTTGAAGGCCTTCAATAGATGCGACAAAACAAGAAAACGCTACCGACAGTCCAAAATGGCGTGCCTTTTACCTAGAAGGAACACTCGCTCTGTAAGCCTAATCATGGCCATTAAAGCCATGCAACCAAGACGGCACCGACGGAAGCTCAAGGATGGTGTTAATTTTGACGCAAAATATTTCTATATCGTTCATTCGCTGCAATTTAGACTTATTTTACGAGCTATTTCAAGCCCAAATAAAACGTCTCAATCTATAAGAGCAAAATCCAGATTTCCCTCCTGAATATCGACGATAGTGGGCTATATATATATTTAGGCGAAATATAGATCTGATGTACTTTGCTGACATGAGCACACTAACAAAAATTGTTGGAGCAGGCCCGACCATATTCTCAGTAGCAAAAAACCGCTTTTTTCTCAGTTGCAGTAAAAAGTGGAATTGCCTCCTTGTAGAAAAAAAGGTCCATATACGCATGCTGTTAGTTCCAACGGCTATGAGCATTCTTAGGATATTTTGTGCACTTTCAGGATATATGTCTTTAACCGTGTTCCGACCAACTTGGGCCATTTAGTGCGCGTCAATTTTCACTGAACATCTTCCACGCCAACCTGCCGGGAATATCGTTCATGGTATTTGTATGTTTTCATGCGTAGAAATTCTTTGGCCAGGTCGCCAGGAAATAGCGTGCATGTGTATGGGGAGGGCATAAGAGCGTGAAAACAACCAAAGCGGTCGGGCTTTTTGTTGTGAAAGTACGACACTCTAGTCGGTGCAACAAGTAAACATATAAGTGGCGCATAAAGAAAGCAGGACTGTACAGTTGCCGGAATAAGTACCGTTCCGTCGGCACAGCAGGTAACCATATCACCGTCCGTGCATAAAGAAAGCATAATAGTGCAGTTGCCGCAGCAAGTAGTCATATACCCTGCTGTCGTAGACAAGTATATATCATCCAGTCGGCGCATAAAGAAAGCAGGACGGCACAGTTGCCGGAGCAAGTAACCATACCGTAATGTCGCCGCAACAAGTAATCGTATCATACAGTCGACGCATAAAGAAAGCACGATGGTGTAGTAGCCGCAGCAAGTAACCATACCGCACGGTCGGCGCAACAAGCAAGCACAACCTGGAGTCGGCGCATAAAGAAAGAAAGACACTACAGTTGCCGCTGCAAATAACCATACCGCAGTGTCGGCGCAACAGGTAACCAGAGCATACAGTCGGCGCATAAGTAATGAAGGACAGCGTATTTGCCGCAGCAACTTAGGTTACTTATTTCACACACAGTTCCACGCTGTGGGTGGAACAAGCAATCACAATTTACAGTCGACGCATAAAGTCGGCGTATAAGTCGCCATATACGGTCAGCGATGCAGTCGGCGCAGATAGAAAGCCGGACAGGAAAGTCGCCAAAACAAGGAATCATGCCGTACAGTCGGCACAACAAGTAACTTTATCATACACTTGATGATAACCCAGTCGGCCATAACAAGCCACCACGACATATAGGCTACTGTTGGCTAAATGATGGCTAATAATGGCTGGGATTGACTAAATAATTCCTAGTCTCACCTAGGGCTGGCTAATTAATAGCAAACGTTGGTTAGTGTAGGTTGAATGATGAATAATGTCGTCTAGAATAGGGGCCATCTGTCGACGATCCCGTAAGCTCTATCTGCCATGTTTTGTTGGGCACGAAAACGAAACCAGTCTCACATGGCAGCCTTTACGGTGCCAGTTGCTGAATGTTTATCTTATGTTCGATGACTTCCCAATGCTTCGTGCGCTGTTCAGGTAACGAGGGAGTCCTGATAATGCCGGGAACAAGGTAGGGCTCATTTTAATCGACTTTATTGTTACATGAACGAAGAAAAGGACATACGGACGCGAACTTGTTTCGTCAACGAGAGCGGCACTATGTTTTGGTTCGGAAATGACCAGCGCGCACAAAAGCGTTCTACAACCTCAGTTATTAGTTCTCAGTGCAATTTAGTTACTCGCCTCCAACATAAGCTAGATTTGCAGAACAATATATTACGGTATGCGCATTTTAAAACAGACGGCCGACGTCGCACACGAGTGAGAGAGCATGAGTGATCAACATTAGCGTGTCGGTGTTGCCGAACGACAAAAGCAAGGATTGACGTACATAAACGTGTACATGCAGTGTCACAGATGCTGTTGCGTGCGTCCGCGGTAAATCAGTGCCGCCACACGAGACCCAATCGCAAAGATCCACACAGCCATCGCTTTGGAAGCTTCGGACGGCAGTGTGCGCCAAAGTACCTAGTACGCGCGCGCCGCGTCTGCCCTTCGCTTTACACTCTCTTATTTCTCCGCTTTTTATTAAAGACGATAGTATTTCTTGGGATACTTGAACGCAGAAATTTTGGTCTGTCTGTCTGTCTGTCTGTCTGTCTGTCTGTCTGTCACACGATTCAGCCAGCCCGGCCAAAGTTTAAGCATTTGCTGAACGCCCAGCCATATTGAACTGGTAACTGCGTTCATACTTGTGGGAAGATTGTCGATCAAAAAGCAAATATTACGCGTATCTGAGGCGCAACATCAATACGTAAGTATTAGGTGGTGTTTTCCTTTAGTAGAAAATACATATATACGTAATTCTAAAGACCCTAGTGTTTCTGAGGCTGCGCTGAAAATGCGATGCTATGCACGAAAAAGCCCTCTGCGGACGATATGGTGCTGCCACCTGGCAGTGGCCCTGGGTTCTAAACAAGCTCATGTTTCCCGACGGCACTGCCAGATGGCGTCCATATCTCACGCAGCGGTAAAATGCGATAAAATGAAATCTGTTCAAAGAAACCTCCATTGTATTTATCATGCCAGGACGGAAATGGTACGAGAACAGCATCACGGGTGGCCGCGGATGAGACCAGGACTCATGTAGTACGGCCGCCAGAAGACTATTGTCTTTCGATGACATTTGCAGCGAAGCACGCAGATACGCGGCCAATTTTTTTCTTTTGCTTCCTTCGGTCAGCGGGCGCTGCGAACCATGGAGCGAGTTACAGATACGTGCTATAGATAAAGCTGTTTGTTCGGTAGATCATCGTACTCATCTTTCCGCTGATCGCGGGATCGCGGGCACTTGTACGCTGTTCGCAATAGCGCGCGGCGCGCGATAATGCACACCTCCGTGGCATGGGAAAGCATATAGAGCGCAGTATTTTAAAAAGGTATGTCAGTGAACGCACACGTACAATATTAAAGAAAACCAGAACGACAATACTGAATCCGCACGATAGATTACGACCACAAGGCATTGTAAACAACCAGTCTGCATTAAAAGAGCAATACTATGGCCGTTCTCTCTGTATACAGTCGAAACGCGCAATCAGTATTTCTGTTTGGTTTTGCGGCGCACCGCTCATGCGCATGTCCACGCCTTGTTTATTTCGAAAAACTACGACACGCGCTATTGCGAAGGGTGTAGAGATACCTGTGGCAAAAGTAATGAGTCGAGGAATGCAGCACAGCGTTGCACAAGTCGCGCAGAAACAACGTGGTTTCGATATCTGAAGCCGTGTTCTTATAATCGCAGTGGGAAGTACAATGGAGATGTATTGCTGTGCAATGTTATCTTAGAAGTTTTATAGATACATCTCCTCTGCAATCAACAACTTTTCTTGAACGCCTACCTCAGATCAGATCGGAAGCACACGCCACTAGAAAACAGCAGTTCGGCTTTGCGAAGCGATGCGCCTCGTGCAGCTGCCGTCCGGATGAGATTTGAAGCGCGCAGAGCTCCGATATTGCGTTCTCGTCGATTTGTGGCAGCACATTGAGGTTCACTGGCCGTTCGGCGCTGAATGAAGACAGAAATGGCCGTATTTTCTGGGTCCGAAAGCTTTGCCAACGACTGCGGCTCGGCGTCTCCGTGGGCTCTCATTATGGAGACGCTAGCAGACGATTCCGCGACGGTGCCCAACAAAAATGGCGGAGGCGTCCAGTGTTGCCAGAGCACTAAGCATTATGAATATCCCTATTGTCTAATGTTGGCTTCAGGTAATAGCTACTGTCGTCTAGTGTTGTCTAATGATGGCCAGTGCCGTTGGTTAACCGAAGCAATTGAAAATAATGCTTCCTATTATGTGACGATTTCGCAGCAGAGAATTTCTTCGGTGCTGGACGCAATCAATCAGGCGTCCTACACGCTACAAGGATGGACTTTTCGCAGCGCCTCCTCTAGATCACGGAACATGCACCGAGGGATGCGCGAGAGGATGAGAGGGAAGCCTGGCTGCGGACACGCCTCACACATGACGCGTGTTGGCGATGACGATGGTGTTTTGTCGCAACAATGCTTGAACACTACACATTCGTCGTGCGCTGGCTTCTGCCGGAATTTTTCATCAGTAGATATTTGCTGCGCAACGTGTCTAAAGTGTCAAGAGCTAATTTTCTTAGTTCAAGCGCTTGCTTGTACGAGGGAAATTCGTAACGGTATTTTACAACGTTATTTTAGATATGTGCTCGTGGCCTTATGGTCGGAGTATCGAGCGTCTGTACCGGTGCAAATGGTTGATTAGGCAACCATTGAAAATAACTCCTTGAGGCACAGCGTCCACATATGTGGGCACGACTTGTTTTTGCCAGTTCCTCGGGCCATTCGGGTAAGACAAGGCAAGATAGATTGCGCATAGGATCAATTGAACCTTCTGCATAGTCACTGTGGCTTGATTCAACCCCAATGTGTTGCGTATGATTGCAGCCGATTACTTTGGTGAAGGCACTACGATGTTCGACGGGTCGCTCGACCTGCTGCGTTCCAGGACCAACTTCATATATAATATTTTTTTTGTGCTCAAAATAAACACAGCCAAAAACGAACAGCGTGTGCATTTTGAGCCGAAGACTTCCTTCTTTATGTGTAAAAATCGAACATGTCTGAGTGCAGAATAATTAAATATTGAAAAGTAAGCTAATTAACATTAATTAGCAATGCTCGCCAAAAACAACAAATGTCCTAATTTGCTTTATTGGAATGTAATATCAAGTGCCTTAGAATTATGTTGTGCGAAATTTAGACATTTCCGGACAGTGCGTCATAATTCATGCCTGAAGGGGATAAAATGGGAAATAATAATAATAACATAATATATCGCTTCAAAACATCAACTCCGCCACAGCCTTTTCTGTCCTGTTCTCTATGCTTTCAGATGTCCGAGAGCAAGAGAATGGCACAGTATTCTACCGCAGCGTTCAAACATGTATTTAACTGTTTCTTTCTATCGGTGAAGTGACAACGTAAAATTGGCCGCGCAGAATCCAGCTTTCTCAGTTCAGTCTGGGATTAATTATAGGATATGGAAGTCTCTTAGCCAGCTTCTTAAAATATTTTCGAGGCTCTCGTGGCAGCGCTCGGAACATGATCACACAATAAGCATCATTACGTACTCATAGGTACGAGGGCCCCGAAAATGGTCCGTTCAATTAAGACTATCAAGCATCAGTCAACTAAAGGCAATGCGTATGTGGGAGCAAAGTTCTTATTTCGTTCATCTTTTAGGTCACGCGAGTCCGTCAGCAAATGTACAATGAAATAGAAAACAGAAGGCTTCTGTCACGTACTAAACTAAGGTGTAAACGATGAAACAAGATAAAAACTGATGGTATGCGTAGCGAAGTGAATTTCATTGTCTGCAGTGATGACAGGTGCCATAAGCAATAAGATTTTCTTACCTGATTCAGAGGGCAGGTATCATTTTATTAATCACTCTAGACGCACGTGTTTTACTATATCTGTCGTAGCATAGGACCATTCACACGATTCCATCCATTCAAAGAGACAAATGAAAGAATAATGAACAACCAAACAAAGAGAAAACATAAGTTCGGCATATGACAAAAACATGTACTTCCATTTCTTCATCGCCCTTTTAAAGTTTGCTTTAGTATTATAGTAAGCAAACGTCTAGCTGACATTATTATACAATGACTTCGTCAGCTTAATTTATGCTCACTGAAGTCGAAAAAAATCACGCCATATCCACGAAGTGAATGATGATGAGTGGGCGAAGCTCGATCGTTTTCATCCATGGCAGAAAGAGAATGTGTGGTCTGGAACGCGCTTATACTTCATGGTCATCAGCGTCATCGTCATCGCTTATCACGTGTAGTGGGTACATTCCACTATACTGGAACGCGCTTATACTTCATCGTTATCACGTGTAGTGGGTACATTCCACTATACTGCGTCATCGTCATCTTTATCACGTGTAGTGGGTACATTCCACTATACTGGAACGCGCTTATACTTCATCGTTATCACGTGTAGTGGGTACATTCTACTATACTGCGTCATCGTCATCTTTATCACGTGGAGTGGGCACATTCCACAACACGTGGCTACCTACCTACCTACTACTACTACTACTACTACTACTACTACTACAGAGGAGGGACAGACCCACACCCTAAGGAGCTTCGCCCCTAAAAATTACACCATCTCCCACTAAAGGGAACCATGAGGGAATGCGAAGTTGGGGGGCGCACCCCAAGTTTTCGTTTACGTTCACTCGGCCGTCGAAGCCAAGCGTCGGCGTCGAGCTACCGCATCCGCTACAGAGAGACAACGCGAGTCTGCGGCGAGGGTAGCGAGGCTTTCGAGACAACTGCAGCGACCGGGAACCAACGGAGCGACCACACGATTCAAGCGAGACTTCCTCGACCGAGCGCACGCGCTTATATGAAATGCGGGAGGGAGAGGAGGGAGTGGGTTTACAGGCTGCAGCGCGGGGGGGAGGAGAGGAGAGAAGGCGACCGAACACCTGCGTAAAGGAGGAGAGTGGGAGAGACAGTAGGCGCATGCGCAGTAAGGGTGGTCAGGACGCACACCACCACCGGATTGAGCTCGGCTCTAAGATGCTTCGCACCTAATGTAAGAAAGCACGCCGCTACACATCGATGAGAAGGTCAGGATAGATCATCGCATTCAAGACGCCTGAATACAGGTAGCGCGTAGCAAATGACTCATTCATGCAACTTTGCGTTCAAGTTATCAGAGCAATCTCCAGAACAAGTGAAAAGCTGATACTATAAGTATTTATGCGCACTCTATTTAATCATATCGTGCTTTTAGGACGTGAAACCCCAGATATTATTATTATTACTATTATTATTATTATTATTATTATTATTATTATTATTATTATTATTATTATTATTATCATCATTTTGTGCGCTCTATCGTCATTAGAACTACGACATTGTGAGTAAAATGGCGCGCTAAAAATTAAGGAAATCGAAAGCCCGAGTTACCGTATTCAGGCATTTCAATTCTTAAACGACAATAAGTTGTAACTTTCTTGCCGACAGTATCCTTCATAGATGGTGCACACATTTTACGGCTCCTGCAATGTAGCATGCTGCTTTGTTCACACGGACACAATTCGTACGAGCGCAGTACATTCAAGCAACACTTTACGGCACACAAAAATTGGTAAGTACTATCCTGACCACATTCCTAAATAAACGGATCACACCTGTCCGTGTCGACTTCCTGGGCTTCTCCGATTTGCACATTTTATTCTCCTTCAGCATAATGAGGCAACTCGTCCAGCAACAAGTTTCATCGAACGCATTATGTAAAGCGCATGCCAATACGCTGAAATGCACGCAAAGAACCACGCGCACCTGCACAAACAGACCCGTTATGCAGGAAACTTAACCTCCTCGATCTTTCGTGGAAGCACAACAGGATGCGTGCCCCGGCCATTAAAAGAAACCGGCAGATCCCACGCACTGTGGCAATCGATGTAATGCGAAGCAGCCAGCAGGAGCAAATCATGCTGTACATAATATGCATGTCATGATTTACATGTTGGGACCTGTCATTTATGTTCGTCATCATACAGTCACGTCGCGCAATACCAATTTTATTGTATATCAAGCTAGCGAACTGGACGCAAGCGCACCATGAGCGTGGCATGCAAGTCATGTTGCACATGACATGTCATGATTTTCCATATTACCACTTGTCATTTATGCTCGTCATACAGTCACGTCACTCAATAACAAATTTGGCGTATATCAAGCTAGCGAAACGGCCGTGAAGGTGCCTTGAGCGTGGCATGCAAGTCATGTTGCACATGATATAACATGATTTCCATATTACCACTTCTCATTTAGGTTCGCCATACAGTCACGTCACGCAATACCAAATTTGGTGTATATCAAGCTAGTCACACGGCCGCGAGCGTGCCATGAGCGGGTATGCAAGTCATGTTGCACATGACATGTCATGATTTCCATATTACCACTTGTCATTTATGTTCGTCATACAGTCAGGTCACGAAATAATAAATTTGGTGTATATCAAGCTAGCGAAACGGCCGTCAGCGCACCATTAGCGTGGCATGTAAATCATGTTTTACATGACATGCACGTCTTGATTTTCATATTACCAACTATCATTTATGTTTGTCCATGCAGAAATGTCGTATCGTAGCAATTTTTGGATATATCAAGTTAAGAAAACGGCCGCAGGAGCACTACGGCCATGGCGTGTAAATAATACTTTTCATGATAAGTTAGTCATGATTTTCATGATATGACCAGTCATTCATGTTCGTCATACAGTCATGTTATGCCATACCAATTTTGGTATAAATCCCATTAACGATACGGCCAGGAGAGCACAAAGTCGTAGGCGGATAGATAGATAGATAGATAGATAGATAGATAGATAGATAGATAGATAGATAGATAGATAGATAGATAGATAGATAGATAGATAGATAGATAGATAGATAGATAGATACGCTCAAAGTCGCCGAAGTTCGCTAAAAAATGCTTCGCATTTAAAAAAAATATATATGCTTCAAGGATTCTTGCCCCGTCTGCTTCCGAACTAAATAGCAAATTTTCCCGCCAACGCCGCACCCAGCCGCCGCCTGAGATCGTGGTTCGATTGTTTAACAGATGGCGCTATGTTGTGTTGCGGTCCGATTCAGTATGCTTTGTTCAGTTTTTCCATGTAAAAAAAAAAGCAAGAGATTAGCGTGAAGTAAGTCATAGTAGTAAATAATTCGTGCAAAAAAAATCCACTGCTTCTTTGCGAGAGAGAGAAAAAAAGATAGGAGCAACGTGGTTTTTCTGCGTAAAGTAATACTTTGGCTGGTGCCCCAGTCTGCCAAAATTGATTACTTCTGTTATAGCCATAACGTGTCTTTTCGAGTGAGCCATGTACTACATCGGCTTCAGCTATACAGCTGCGCAGGGGCAGCGACTGTCCGCGTTCCAGCTGCAGTCTGCGGAACGGCCTTAACGTGCTTAATAACTCCTTTAAAATAAAACGAGAAAAAAATACACAGTGAATTGCAGCCAGCTCCAAAATATTTACACAGAACTTACTTAAGAAATAACCACTTACAATCTAAATAAATGCTATGTGGTGAATTTATAGGTTATGGGGATTAGCTTAGATTACAAACTGCTATGTTGTTTTTTGTTCTTTTTCCCTGCAATGTATGTACATGTGTTATTTTATACGTTGTTGGTGGTATGAATATGCGTGTGGAGGCGGAAATAAACGTAAGCTTGGAAGTTGTGTGGTGAGATGTTCCTTTCTCAATGTGCCCTTGTCATTGCATGCTACAAGTCTTGTACAACAAGTAGGAGGTCAGCAGAAAATGTCATGGAGGGACTTCGTGGTTCCCAAGCGCTTAAAAAGGTATGAGGCCAAATGTCGGAAATTTTTTTTTAAAAAGCGATAATCACTAAATATTATTAGCCTACAATATAAAACACATCTTTTTAGGCACATGTGAGCATTTTAAAGCAAGTACTATTTTTCGTTAATTTTTCATAATTAGAAATGTCATTAAAAGTGGGCCTTACGCGAACAGTCCTAACTCAAATTCCGTTCAATAAAAAAGATTTATTTTTTGCAGGAACATGAAAAAGGCTTTGGCCTGTGCAATGAACCAAAACAAATGAGATCTGATGAATATTAAAAACATAGTAATAAAATAACAAAAAGTATGCACTTGCACTAGGGGCACCTTCGTATAACAGGCAGCCATATTAAAACTTGTACCACGATTTTGCTTATTGAGGTTCATTGCACGCCTCCTAAGTTGACAAGGAAGTGTGCCAAGTTTTAATCAAAATGTTTATTAGCAAAACAGTTATGACTGTTCGCGTACAGAAAAATACCAGAAATATAAGTTTTGAGAAAATCAACAAAATAGATTTGAAACAGGTGCAGCGCTTACACAAGATGATCAAGAGCGCTAAAATTCTCAATATTCGTAGCCAGTTCCATCGTGGACCTTACTATTGTGAGCGTTTGCTCGAGTGGCAATTCTGAATTTTTTTTCTAGCTTGCAATTCAGCATCGGTGCCATGACGGGACGCTTTCGCGCTCCGGTGCTGATCATTTGTGAGGCAATCTTTTGCAGTGTAGAGGCGTGGATCTATCCAAATTTGCTCAAAACATAAAACGTGCTCTTGTTTCCACTATTGAAATGACACACAGCGTCAAACAGAGCAAATTTGATGGTTTACAGGCTCACGTACGTGTCCTTGAGTGTAAT
Organism: Rhipicephalus appendiculatus; assembly: GCA_030522465.1. Lineage (NCBI taxonomy): Eukaryota > Metazoa > Arthropoda > Arachnida > Ixodida > Ixodidae > Rhipicephalus > Rhipicephalus appendiculatus. The sequence goes on from JALIZH010032972.1 coordinate 796,673, forward strand.
CAACACATGTACCACGTTACGCCGACCCGTCATGAGAAGTTTATGACTTTTATGTAGCAAAATGATGTGTTGACAAAGCTTTTAGAGCATTATTACATGTTCGCACTTGATATGGTTGCTAAATAACCAACAAAATACTACATATCTAGTTAATCTTGTGATTCACACAAAAACGGCACTTTCAGTTTCGGTTTCGTATTTGATGGGTGGTCTCACATTTTTGCTTGTATCTTTTGAAAAAATCGGCGTAGACAGAAACGTTTCGCAGCAAAATGACGGGCAATAAATTGCGCGTTTACCATGATCAAAAACCAAAAACTGACATTTTGAAAAAAAGTCGCTTTTTTTCACTTGGCCTCATACCTTAAGCTACTTCGGCCAGAAACGAACACAGGGTACAAAGAATAAAGACTTCATCATTGCTTCACTTGAGCAAGCTGCCGGTTTGAAACGCCTAACGCGCGCGTCTGGTCACCTGGCAACAATTTATTTCTAGAACTAAGAGAGAGGTGCACACGTCCATTCCAATTAAAAGCTAAGATTTTGTGACGCTGTTAGATCAAATTACACCAAAGTCATTCCGCCTTTGAGGTTCTCCTAGATCAATGGCGGTGAGGTCCCGCACTTGGCGTTGGACCTTGTGCAACACTTCAGTTGTGTGCACAATTGAAGCTAGACAAACGTTTATAACGGAGTTTAAGCTCGGACGACCTTATCACTAGCATGCCTGCGCTGGGTTGCGAGCTACAGCTGTACAACGGCCGCACAAAACGACGACCTTTCAACCAGGCAAGATAGAAAAACAAAACAGACAGCCGCAGTAGAGTGAAAAACAGTATACGATATAATTACCACGCTGCCATGGGTATCTGTTCTGGTTTTAGCACATTTATTGCTGTCATTTTGTTTCTTTCTTTCAAAATGCGCTCTTCTCTTGACATTCCACGGAAATAAACTATTGTACAGACCTGTCCCTTTCGTAAACACAAATGGTCCACATGTACGCACACTGACCTTTTTCTTTCAAAGTGTGCTTTTCTTTGGCTATTTTTTATGCGCCTTTTACGGTAGCGTCGCTGCCACAAACAAGCTACTTCACCGTTATTTCGGCCACAGCCTATACGAGAAAACGAAGATTCAGCAGCTGCTTCAAAGAATATTTACGATGTAATTTTAGCCGTTAATTTTTCTTTCATCAAACAATGAGGCTTTTATTTTGCGTGAAAAATTCTAGGAATGGTACCAATAGACTTATTCCACAACAGGCTTTATATCAGAGAACTAGTTTGCAACATGCTGCAGTATAACTTCTGCGTATTGGTTATCATACTGCGCTTTGAAGGTATGTGAGTGGCCCTGATTGTTTTAACGCGATAGCGTTAAAGAGCTCGTTTCGCAGAAACGCCGGTCTCGGTGTCGTTGGCTGTGAGCAAAAAATCATCATCTTGTCCGTGACCGAAAAATCCAGAAATATGGAAATAAAAAAAATGGCCGCGTATCTGCGTGCTTCGCTGCAAATGTCGTCGAAAGACGATAGTCTTCTGCCGGCCGTACTACATGAGTCCTGGTCTCATCCGCGGCCACCCGTGATGCTGTTCTCGGACGTTTTCTGGGCACGTTGCTCGGACGTTTCCTGGGCACGCTTGAGACGACGAGCGTCCGCATGCCGGCGCTTCTCCGCTGCAATTTGGTCGCTGGTCTTTTCCCTGCGTTGTCTGGGCATGTCTTGCAGAGTGCGTTGTATTTCATCAAGCGGCCATTTATGTTTTGCCTTGCCTCAGACAGCGCCTCCTCTATGTTGAATCGGCCGCATCTGGCTGGCATTGATAAAATATAGGAGGCGCTGCGTGAGATACGGACGCCTTCTGGCAGTGGCATCGGGAAAAACATGAGCTTGTGCAGAGCCCAGGGCCACTGCCAGGTGGCAGCACCATATCGTCGGCAGAGGGCTTTTTAGTGCATAGCGTCGCATTTTCAGCGCAGCCTAAGAAACACTAGGGTCTTTAAAATTATGTATCTATGTATTTTCCAGTAAAGGAACACGCCACCTAATACTTACGTACTGATGTTGCGCCTCAGATATGCGTAATATTTGCTTTTTGATCGACAATGTTCACAAGTATGAACGCAGCTACCAGTTCAAGATGGCTGGGCGTTCAGCAAGTGCTTATAAGTGCGGCGAGTTGGGCGGGTTGGTTACAGATGCATAACTTCGGACGTTTAGCGCAAAGAACACGGAGGCACAAAAGAGACGCAGACAGCACAAGCGCCTCCGCGTTTTTTGCGCTAAACGTCCCAAGTTATGCAAGTGCTTATACTTTGGCCGGGTGGCTGAATCTTGTGACAGACAGACAGCCAGAAAGACAGAACCAAAATTTCGGCGTTCAAGTATCCCAAGAAAGACTATCGTCTTTAATAAATAATCAAAAAGTTCGGTCCGAGTGAGAATCGAACCCAGGCCGTCTGCGTGGCCAGCATGAGTTCTACCACAGAGCCATGCTATTGCTCGGAATTGATTAGGAAAAACAAAACACAATAAGAATGTCATGTATTTGAAGGAGTCTCATGAACGCGCATAATGTTGCGTGGAAGAAGCGTAGAATCACACCAGGCGTCAAGAAATGTGAATTGCGCAACGAGTGGGTGTTCTAAAGGTCCACGCATTACAAAGCGTTCAAACATATGTTCGCGTGTTGCCTTACGGACGCGTAGTGGGCCCTACGCTTATTCGCATAAGGAAGAATTACGGTGTAGTGGGCACTTAACAACTGTACTTGCTGTATGCATTCTAGGATACTTTGTAACGGCCGATGTTACGCACTCATTACGGCACGGATGAGGCTTGCACCGAGAACCGAAGGCAGGCTAGCAATTCAGGAAGCGATGCGCACGGGTCCCGATTACGCTATCGCGTTCTACTTTTGAAGGCGAAGGTCCAGCGTCGTCCAAGTTTTTGCATTGCCTATAGTTAAAAACAGGCCAAGTGTATAAAAGTACAAGTCCCCTCCAATCCATGGTGACACAGAGACTTATATGTAATATAGTAAAATATAATCAATGACTACAATAACTATAATAAAATTAATTGACTTAAAAAAATTAAGAATGGTGTTTTATTCACTGTTTGTGCTGACTAACAGGCACAAATTTTCTATGTATTCAAAAGAGGCAAAAATTAACTCCGAAGACAAAAATATTAAGGCAGCTTCGCCCTAGTTGTGCCAAGCCTAAAGGAAGTGCGGAGCTGGGCAGACTTCTTTGATTCTCATGGGTTTTCTCTTTCTTTCCTCCTCTATTTCTTTCTTGTTCTCTTTTCCAGTTCTTTTCTGTGTTTTTTTCTCTTTATTTCTATTTATTTCTATCTTTCTTCCTACTTTTTTTTCCTTTCTTTCTCTCTCTTTCTATTTCTCGTTTGCTTCCTCTTTTTCAATTTTTATACGTAGTTTTGGTTGTCGGGTTTCCCTAGCCATAGTAGTGATCGATGTCCGCACTTTATATCAACGCGCTCTAAGAACAAGAGGAAGAAGACTTCTCTTCCGAGCGAGTACGCGCTCAATATGCTGCAGTTGGCTATGCCATGGTTCTGACTGCGTTACGCCAAGCGACGACGACAGGATACGACAACATACGGCATCATACGACAGATTACGACAGCATACGACAAAATACGAAGAATACGACAGCCTGGCCCCCTATAGTGCTCCGCACTCATCAGATCTATAGGAATTCATACATGTTTAGCAAATTTTTGGAACCAACGAATGCATTACCGGATGCGGTTTGGCGGAATTGAATCTTGTGGTGCACTCCAGCTCCGCTAACATCATCCTAATAACATTGATAAAATATTCGCGACATAAAATATAGTGACATGATATAGTATTAGTTATAACTACTATTCTGAACAGACGTATTAATATTGCCGTATCAAGAATTAAGCTCATCATTTGCAAGAAGCGCAAGTCTCACTTTTTTTTCCAGTATTAGTAAGCATTCCACTGAAATTCATTCGCCTATCAGTCCCATAAAAAGCCTTATGGCTCAAAGTCCTAATGGTATGCAGATAAAATAAAATATCTAAGATATATCCTAGCGGTCCTCTCAAATGTTTTCAACAATATGAGTAGCAACAAACATGTCACCACTGACAGTAACTTGTGAACAATGCTAGAACATGCCGATACGGAAATAAGGTGCACATAGAAGAGTATAATATTCATTTGGCCTGTTTTACAAGGTCCAAGTCTTTTAAATAATCCATGTCTTCATACCTTAATAAAAATTATTACATGTACCCTCTGTCGTTCCACTTTAGGGAAGTGTCTTTTGGCTTAGTGTAGTTGGTTTGTTGTCCACCAAGGTAATTTAGTGGTATTCACTGTGAGATACACTCAGAAGAGAATTCACTGGAAATTGACATAGAAAACACGAAGAATCAAAGGCCGCCGACAAAAGAGCCAGCAAACACCTGGTGGAAAAGAATATCACAATTACATTTGTGCAAGCGTTATTGCAATATTTTACTTGCTTTCAGCCGCAAAGAAAAAAACGATTCGCGTTTTTACCCTTTTATTTCGGCAACCGTGATGTTTCACAAATACTATATGCGCATTTTAATTCCCGTTTAGCATGTCGTTGCCATTTTTGTAAGCACATGCATTGCACGGAGAGAAATCAGATCTACACACTCGGTGGTGTTCTTTTCTATACAAAATTTGCCTCGCATCTATTTTTAGTACTACCTACTGCTGACTAGTCTTAACAGAAATATATAATAATAATATCTGGGGTTTAACGTCCCAAAACCACGATATGATTATGAGAGACGCCGTAGTGGAGGACTCCGGAAATTTCGACCATCTGGTGTTCTTTAACGTGCATTGACATCGCACAGTACACTGGCCTCTACCATTTCGCCTTCATCGAAATGCGACCGCCGCGGCCAGGGATCGAACCCGCGACCTTCGGGTCAGCAGCCGAGCACCGTAGCCACTGTTCCACCGAGGCGGACTTAACAGAAATCAAAACATTCGTAAGAGCATTCCATGTAGGTGACCTTTTTAACATTAATTTACTTCTGAACAGGCAGTTAATTGCCGTGTTTTATTCCATCAAGGGAACATTCACTGGGGCAAACTGACCATGTCACATTTCCTGTTGTCACTGACGCAGACCGCTGTCAGTGAGGCCCTGTTTGACACAAATATTAGCAGAGCTAGGTTGCAACGCTGGGTGAACCTCTGCTTCGTTCGAAACCGTGCTGCTGCCATGACGTGACTAGGGACCACGGTTCTGTTGCTATTTGCTTCTCTCTGTCACAAACGACCACAATAAGGGGACCAGGTTGCAGTGGATGTAACTGCTTGCTTGAAATGACCTGCAAGGTAGGTTTTCTTGCTGTACTCGTGATTCGTACTTGTATTATCGTCGTAGCTCCAAAAGAGCGAGTATCTTCTGCACACTGAATAAGAGACGGAAGAGACAAAGAACTCACGGGGACTCTTATGCACTCCCCTAAGATGACTGGAAGGCGAAAGCCATCTTCCTTCTCTTCTCAGTCGATGTATTGTTCTTGCGCCACCACGCTCCGGACGCTTTCTGTACCTAACATGGTTTTTCATTGCCTCCAGCATCGGAGGCACCTCACATAGCTTTGCACTGCCTCCGTTATCTGGCCACCGTTGGCCAAACTACCATATCGTGCATTGACGTCATCATGTGACGTCACATCATGTGACGTCAGTGATGTCACTTTGACGTCACAATGACTTCATAATGACGTCACAAATTTTGGAAGATCTGTGACATCATGTTGACGTCATATAGTGACGTCGTGTGATGATGATATTTTGCATCACTCGTGTAGACACCGACGCGGCACGTCGGTCAGTTTGCGCGTTTAATGAGGCATTTCAGGCTTTCACATTAATTCTTTGAAGTCAAAGTATGTGCGCTATGTAGTTGAAAGGTGCAGCATAACGCTCCGTACTGCAAGACGGCACAAGCACCACCCAATTACTAACAATCATATTTCTAGATAGCGTAGTTTAACAGCTGTAGCCTAGTTACATTCACATAGGTCTATGGTGTAGCGCAGCTGTCGATGAATTCGGCCGCTACCGTTGGTGCCAAAAGCATACTGGTGGTATCCGGCCTTGTTATCAATACCGGTGGTGCCACTCATTGGTGCTGCGCAATGCGATTCTTTACCGATACTACCGTGTGGTACGTACTGCATTGTGGAAACGGGAGCATTCTCAGGATTTTCCCTACTGGGGCAGCTATTTCTATGAGATGGTGTCGTTGGGATGGCCTATACGCGTCTGTCGCCGACGCTGTTCGTGGCTTTGAACTTGCCATTATAAGAAAAGAGTGCTCAGAGTCTCGTTGGCTCTGGCGTACACGTAAGGTACAATGTAGGGAGCCTACATAGAAACTAGACAAGCTTCGTGACGTGGTGGTAGAGAGGTCAACACATACATGACACAGCGCAACATAGTGCCAAAAATTATGACATTGCATTCTAAAAGTATTCTCGGATAGCAAAAGAAACTCGTTTTCAATTTTTATATTTGTTCTTTACTATATGTTATTTAAGAGATGTTGATGATTTTCTTTTGTAAAACGCCGGCTGGCTTTTTTTCCAAGAAATAAAATCAGTGAAAGACACAGCCATTAAAAAGTACACAAAATCGCACCTATAGAGAGCCAGACAAGTCCATAAAAAATCGCAAAGTTACAAAGTCCATTCACATAGGAAAGATCACACAAGATGCCGTCCAGCCACATAACATCTATAAAATTGAAACAAAGTCCACTTACTGGGACTTGAAATAAGTGTACACATAAAGCGACACCGAACGCAACATGGTCGTGTCAAATTGTATACATAAAATCAGCTTTCACTAAGTTAAAAATGCTTATTTCAATAATTTCAAAGAATATCCCACACAGTGGTTCTCGAAACTTAATTAGCGTCATTCATGACCGCTTTTGCTTTTGGCCATGAACCTAGGACCTTCCTGAGACTGAAAAAACTGCGGTCCAGTGCCTACTAAATCGCTTAATAAATGGTGACTGTTTTCGTCGTATCGTGAGCAGTTTAATAAAAGAGGGTGTTTGCCCGTATACACATAGTGGCAAGTATATATATTCTGGACATTCTGCTCACGAAATGGTGCGCGCGACACTGAATCGGAGGTGGTTAACCAGCGTTTGAACAGCTATGTTTGTAGTCCGATGTTAAATGGAACTTCGAATTTAAATAAAAAAAATCAATGTGAAATAAGTCAAAACAAGATTTTGGCTTTCCATCGAACCATCTCGCTCTGAAACCACAGCCCGACATCTGTCTTAGTATGTTTCGTAATTCAGCTTGTGTTATAGGTAGTACAGATGTGATATCTTTCGTATGTGCTTGTCCCGCTGCTTCATCCGCTGCAACGTTATGAGAGATACTTCAGTGGCTCAGAACCCACTGAAACATCGGCGCGTGATTCTGTTCGCATGTTTTTGTAGCTTTTTAATGTTTCGCACGGTAAGGCTGAAGTTTTTCGAATTAGTATCACCAAGAAGTGACGATAACGCTGCCTGTGAATCACATAGGGTGAGCCATTTTCTCGCTTGTTTTAATGAATTTATTCGGACTGAAAATACCTGCCCATCAACTTCCGAGGAAATGTGAAGAAAAAGCATCTAAACCAAAGGGCGTGCGTTCATGAGGGAGGTGTTACGATAGAATTGTTCGTCATAGAACGCGGCAGGCAACCGTGATGTCGAGCGCAATTGCTAGAGAAGGCCACCTGCGAATTCGAAACATTACACAATGCCACGTGAATCCGGCGGCAACATTTAAGCTTTTCTCATCATTAGTATGTCCGCAGGCTATTGCTGGAGACCATGCACCCGTAAACGTCATGAAGGCGTCTGAAGAAAAGGAAGCGCAAGTATCTGCGAAGGCAGATCGACGGAGTCGACCTAAGCTGGACAGGAGTTGGGGCAAAGCGGTGATTGCGTGCGCAGCCACGTTCTTCTCATCTGCTGTCCACTCGACATCGGGCATCTTTTATGTGGCGTTCATGCATGAATTCGACGTAAACCGCGAGACGGCATCTTGGCCGACCAGCGTCTTCCAAGCCATGGACAATGTTTCAGGTGAGGGCAGACAGCGGCAGCATCAATCACAGCCAGTGCCACAACGAATGCGCGACATTCAAAATAATCATGCTAGAAAGACTGGCGATGAGAATCGGGGCGATAAATATAAACAGGACATAGCCTTGATCCTTTATGCAGGAACGCACCGAGCACCCATCCTATATTTATCGCTCGTTAATATAAGAATGCACGCAAACTAAATGCTTCGTTGCGTGCGCAGACAGCGCGGCGTATTCCATAATATTTACGCGAAGACGCAATGAAAACGTAGGGTATACACAATCGAAAACAGAACGTAACTTCTTTAGGATTATCGTCATCACATCAATATATCATTGACACGTCTGTGTTTGAGAAAAAAAAATCCGCGCATATCCTACGAAGTGAATGCTGATGATGGGGCGAAGCAGTGTGCATCGGATCGTGAATTCGTGGCCTTCCATTTTGTTCTGGTTAACAGCCTTTTACTTTGTTCGTGTTAACCTTTTGTTCTGTCATATGCTTTGATTGATGGGCGGTTAAAGGGGTGGTGCCATCAAATTTCGAGGCTATAACAAGCCTATTGTGGGTTTCCTCTGTATGCAAGGACACTCCACACGAAGGGTCGGACACAGCAAACGGTTTAGAATATATTTTAATTCACTTCCAAAGTATACCTAAATGCTCATTCACTCGATCGAGACCCATCGCTAGCGCATCAAAACTGACGTAGCTCTATAGGAAGGGCAACGAAAGTTGTAGTGACGTAACACCAGATCTGTAGTGACGTGAGTGACCTCCGGACCTCCGCCACCTCCGCAATGTACGTACCGGCAAAGCATCGGTTCCTAGCCATCGCACCTGTGGGCGTGTTTGTTTTGCTGGTGCTTGTGTGGCACGTGTGTGCGAGAGCAGACGATACACAGCACGACGTGCGTCACAGCGTTGTGTGGTCACGTGACCAAGCCTACTACACTGCTACGTCACCGCCCAACTCGGCGTCCCAGAAACCGAAACCGAAAGTTGTCCCACATAAATAAGGCCATATTAAATTATTTAGCAAGAATACATGAATCTTGGTTCGTGTATCATGCTTCCTAGAGCTATAAGAAACGCTGGAAGCAAAGGACGCGCTAGCCACAAATTGGGTGGCGCCAGCCCTTTAAATGTCGGTGTTTTTACGGTGTTGTGGCCTTTTATTTTGTTTGTTCTGGTTACCAGCCTTTTGATAACCTTTTTGTTGTTCCCAGATGTTTCGGCTTGTTCACATGCATCTGCGCTACATCTGCTGTAGACGCCGGACGGCGGTTTATGGACGGAGGGACATTGTGGGGTCTTAAGGTGCTTCGCCCCTAAAAAAAGCTTGCCAGGCCTGCGCAGAACACGCAGCACAGTCACAGCGAAAGCTGGAAGAGCGGCCTTTCCAGATCCCGTTGTAGATTTTCTTGGGACAACTAATACAAGTACACATGCAAGGTACCCACTATGCCATAACTCACCGTAACTTTCACGAAGTAAGGAAGCAGCCACTATGCCATTATTCGTCATTCTGCGGATAAAAGAGGTACCCGCTACACATCTGTACGGCATTACGTGCATTTTGTTCGTGCTGTGCCTAATTACCATGAAGAATTGTGGGCTGAACGTTTTGTAATGGGCTGGAAGCAATCATCGAACCAGGTTACGCGTTGCGCAATTCATACTGTGTGACGCCTGGATTGTCTCTTCTAAGACGATATCTTACATATGTTAACATGATTCCTTGCCCGACATGACACCTGTATAGGGTGTTTTTGCGCCTATACAGGTGTCATATGTATAGGCGCAAAATATAGTTTGGGAAGACAAACACCTGTATAGGGTGTTTGTCTTCCCAAACTCTCGCTCTCCCTCACCGAACCACGTCGTATTATCTTTGTCTTCTGCATAGTCAGCTTCAAACCTCTCGGTTTCTCAAGCCTTCTATATATAGGTTTAGGCCGCCAATAATTTTTTTGCCATTCATCATCACAAGCTATACAGAGCACAGGCAACCGGCTCCGCCTGTTACAGACAAACACGTACCCGTCACTGTATCGACACCACAAAATATACCCAGACATTTATCCTAACCACACTTGTAAGATCGGCAAGACCCAGGTAGCCTCGCTGCCGCATATGGTGTGGGAATGCAAACCATAACCCGTCCATTGACACCGAGACCATCTCTTTGAGATGGCACGGCGCCCTGCGCAGCTCCCACCTCGACGACCAGCTTTGGGCAACCCAGCAAGATCGCAAGGCGGCGAAGAGGGAAGAACTCGACATCCCCACGTGGGAGGCCTAGGCCCAGCCAACTAAACAACTGGTTTTAATAAAACTTTATTCCTCCTTCTGCTCTTCATCCGGGTCATTGTTGAAGAGCGGGATTTCATCTGCGCACAGTGGTTGGATTAATGGAGATCGTGTCCGTTAATCTTGTTATATATATTTATATGTGGGATTTTACGTCCCAAAACCACGATATGATTATGAGGGACGCCGTGTGGAGGGCTCCGGAAATTTTAACCATCTGATGTTCTTCAACGTGCACTGACATTGCACAGTACACGGGCCTCTACAATTTCGCCCCCCATCCAAATGCGACCGCCGCGGCCGGGATCGAACCCGCGAACTTCGGGTCAGCAGCCGAGCGCCCTAGCCACTGATCCAGCGAGGAGGACTGCGTTAATCTTTTTTCACATTTCTTGCCAATATAGTCCTTTAATTACTTCTATAGACAAGCAGTGAATAAAAATGGAGTCTGTATCGTCATGACGGACCCTTTTCTCGATCGTGAGTTCCCTGCTTTTCTTGAGAAGTGGCACAATGCTTGTGGAATTTCGGACTAAGGTATTCATGTATATGTTTCCAGTACTCCGTGCCGACGCGATGCCTTCAGAACCATCTGTGTCTCTATCAAGTCCGAAGGCCTTTCTGATGTCTATGAATGCCGCATAAAGTTTTTTTGTTTGCATTCGGCATATTTGTGAGGTATTTGGTCACACACGTGAACGGGATCCATGGTAGAGTACCTATTCTGAAACCCAGCTTGTTCTCTGTGTTGATTGAAGTCAAGTGTGGCGCTTATCCAATTCGGAATTACATTTGGGAATGTTTTGTACAATGCTGAAAAAAAAAAAACGTTGACGGACCTCTTGTTCTTCAAATCTTTCACGTCTCTCTTTTAGGCTAAATGCGAAGCATTTCATAGCGAACTGCAGACACATTGAGCGTTTCTATCTATCTATCTATCTATCTATCTATCTATCTATCTATCTATCTATCTATCTATCTATCTATCTATCTATCTATCTATCTATCTATCTATCTATCTATCTATCTATCTATCTATCTATCTATCTATCTATCTATCTATCTATCTATATCTATCTATCTATCTATCTATCTATCTATCTATCTATCTATCTATCTATCTATCTATCCGCCTACGTCTGGGTGCTCTCGTGATCGCCTCTTTAACTTCGTGTAAACCAAAATTGGAATGGGAGGGTAATAGAGTATGAGGAATATGACTGTCTGGTCACGACATGAATAACGTGAAAATTCTGTCGCGTGCGTCGTCAAACCCTTTCCTCCAGACACGTGTGGCACATACCCGTACACCATGGGGCGAGGTACGCGGGTATGCGCCTCAGGTGATTGACAGTTCATATCTACCCCGGAATGGCAGAGTAACTTAAATGTGAGAGCTTAAGAGAAACTGACATCGGCAGCGTAGATCCGACGAATGCAAAGATAAAAAATCAGGATCTCAGCAGGAATCGAACCCAAGCGTTTGGTGTGGCAATCAGGTATTCTACCACAGAGACATGCTAGGTCTTGAAACTGCTTTGGAAAAAAGACACAATGCAGGCGTAAGGTCGGTGCAACTTCAATTGGGGCTGCAGTGCTGGCTATCTAATTTGATAACAAAGCAAGAAGTATTACGTCAATTGCGGTTCAAATGTTGACTCCCCATTTATAGCAGTCTAATAAACATTACATTTATATTCCTATGATTCAGGAAGCTATATTCAAGAGTTTCTCGACACCGGGGGGAATAAGCTAACGAAAGTTATGAGTGACATTCGCATCGTCCCACCGTAAAGCGCACTAAGTTTAGATAATACTGACGTCTGTGCTCTAACGTGAGTGCTGACATTATGTCCAACAATAATAATATAACTAATAATAATAATAATAATAATAATAATAATAATAATAATAATAATAATAATAATAATAATAATAATAATAATAATATCTGGGGTTTTACGTCCCAAAACCACGGTTTGATTATGAGAGACGCCGCAGTGGAGGGCTCCGGAAATTTCGACCATCTGGTGTTCTTTAACGTGCACTGACATCGCACAGTATATAGGCCCCTACCATTTCGCTTCCATCGAAATGCGACCGCCGTGGCCCATGTCCGACCATAATTTACCCAGTTTAGTCACCAGTAGACGCCAGAATAGTGGACGTTCCTGGTAAGCGCACGATGTGCACACATCTACTGCACTTAACATCTATCCACCTCGTAACACTTGCCTCAAAGCCAAAAAACTTCAGAAAACTTCGCCGGGTGCTTCGCATGAAACCGATTCCCACGAGGCGTGGCATCTGGCCGAATTTGTTTTTTGTATTAGTAAACTATTGACGTGTTTCCAACTGGTTGGCACATTTTAGGTTTTAATGCATAATGTGTAGAGTGCCGCAAGCTTCTTCAGTATATAATGTTCTCAATTTTTTATCAAAGTGGCTGTTAGGCCGTCTTCACCGGCCACGTCTCCGCGGGACATGCCTTGTAGGGTCTTTTTAACCTCATCGGTAGTGACGTTTGTGACTTGGGTGTCAAGTTTTACTTTGCTCCCACTCAAAGTAGGGTGATTTATATTTCGAACTGTACTGTACAGAGTAAAGGTACTGAACCACTTTCACTATTAAATTAAAATTGTTGATAATGTTGCCCTGTTTCTCTTTGACTGTATGCAATATAGTCCTTTTCAATAAGTAGTTTTAACTGCGAATAGTTTTTTTAGCATTTTTTACGGCTTCAGCCTTCACCTCTCTAACGTAATAGTTTCGTATGTCCCTAAGTTTTCTTTCATTGATCCGATTTACAGGTTCGGAATGGCTGTAACTTACGTCTACTATAGACCAGTGCAACTTCACTATAGTCCAGTCAATTACACTAGCATTTAATATGACAATGCCTCGAGTTTAATAATGTTTAAAAGTGCCCGTAGAGCTTCCTAGCTAGCAATTCAAGTTATCTATAATTCCATTCAAGTTCACATTCACATACTTTAACGCGATAGCGTTAGAGAGCTCGTTTCGCAGCAATTCCGGCGTCGGCTTTGCCGTCGTTGACTGTGAGCGAAAAATAATCTTGTCCGTGACCGAAAAATCGAGAAAGATGCAAATAAAACAAATAATAAAAACTTCCGGGTCCGAATGAAGATCGAACCCGGGCTGTCTGCGTGGCGAGCAGGTGTTCTACCAATAGCAGTGCCACAATATTTGCTTAAAGTGAGTCGGAAAAAAAACATTATATGTATGTCATGCAGAGGTCGGCAAAACATGTGGAGCTCACTCAGACTCACTCATGAAATATATTTTGCCCTTGGGACTAACTCGGACTCAGATTCACCAAATTTTTCCTCAACCGGACTCACTCGGACTCAGATTCACTAAAATTTTTCCCAGCCGGACTCACTCGGACTTAGACTCACGAAAATGTTTTCCAGCCGGACTCACTCCCACTCAGACTCACGGCTTTATCTGAGTCTGAGTGAGTCTGAGTGAGCCGATTCATGAGTCCGTTAGCGTACAATTGGCTTCTTTGAGCTTGGTGTCGATGCTCTTTAACACCAATATCTCGCGTAATCGGTGCTCTACTTGGCGCCTTTTGACCTCGTACCTTCAAATATGAGATATCCGTGGTTGCAATCCAGTAAGCACCTTTTTATTGAACGAGATATTACTCACGTGAAACATTTTTATGAAAGAATTCCCGGGAAACTGTTTTCGGGGGGTGGGAGGGAGGTCACTCCTCCCCCCCCCCCCTCCTCCGTAACTCACGCCTCTGATCAATAAATACTGAGCTGGCGTATGAACGCTAGTGCTTTCACGTATGCGTGAGTCGGCCTGAGTATAAATGTGAGCCTACGTAAGGCTGACAGTAATGCTGAAGTTGGGTAAGTAGAACCATAGATCGGCAAAAAAGTGTAGGGCTCACTCACACCCACTCAAGAAGTACATTTTGCGCTTAGGGCTCACTCGGACTCAGACTCACCAAAATTTTCCTCAACCGGACTCACTCGGACTCAGGCTCACTAAAATTTTCCTCGACCGGACTCACTCGGACTCAAACTCACCAAAATATTACTCACCCGGACTCACTCAGACTCAGACTCACGGCTCGATCTGAGTCTGAGTGAGTCTGAGTGAGTCGACTCATGAGTGAGTTTGCCGACCTATGATGTCATGTAGTGGAAAGAGTCTCCTCAAAGCGTCATATATTGCTTGGCAGAAGCGCAGAATCACGTCAGGCGGTATTCGAATCGAATAGTTCATATTAGAAATACTGAATATTTTTCGAATATTCTTTTAGTTATAAGCACCGATGAAAAAATACAAAGGAACGAAACCTTGGAGCAGGGAAGGAAGGAAGGAAAACAGTTATTGTGAGAGAAAGGTTTGTAGTACGGGCCAGCCTAGTCCGAAAGTCCCATCGAGCAGTGCTGGCTGTCCTCAGTCCAGGGAGGGTTAACGTTTTGTTGTTTTAATCACTGGATTACCAAGATGCATGCATCCCAATGTTTTACGGGACTATCGACGCTGCATTTATCATAGGATGAAGGCGTTTTAGGGGCGAAGCTCCTAAGGGTGTGGGTCTCTCCCTCCTCTGTAGTAGTAGTAGTAGTAGTAGGTAGATAGCCACGTATAGTGGAATGTACCCACTCCACGTGATAAAGATGACGATGACGCAGTATAGTGGAATGTACCCACTACACGTGATAACGATGACGATGACGCTGCTGACTATGAATTATAAGCGCGTTCCAGACCACACATTCTCTTTCTGCCATGGATGGAAACGATCGAGCTTCGCCCACTCATCATCATTCACTTCGTGGATATGGCGGGATTTTTTTTGCTTAAAACTCCAGTGTTGCCAAAGCGACTGTCTTCCCTCTAGTAGAATGCGTTGCTGGGCGAGTTGGTGCATCGTCTGAAAATAAAAGCAGAGCGCAAAAATACGGGACACAAGAAACGAGACGTCTCGTCCCGTCTTCTCGTCTCTTGTGTCTCGTCTTTTAGCGCTCTGCTTTTATTTTCAATCCACTATATTGATCAATACATTCATGATTATGTTCAATCATGAATACTGTTTAATATTTGTAGATATATCCGGTTTATTTAAAAGCTGTTGACAAAGTGCCACCTTGATTACTATAGTCATTTCTATATTTCAATCTGGAGTTACTAAATATTTCTAAAGCTCTAGTCGATGCTGTATACGAGCTTGCCTTAGTTCACAAAATTGTGGTATTTTTTTTGTAGGTTAAGAGTAATGGTAATGGTAATGTTCCCTTGATAATGCTAGCGAATATTTGTTTCAAGTAAAATGTTGTAGAATTTTTTAGAAAAAGTTTCAAAATTGGTTAAAATACCATTCTAGGGCTGCTCTTGGTTGCCTCACTATTCGAGAAATAGTGGAATAGTATTCGACTCTGGTATTCGATTCGGTGCCATCGCTATTTGATTCGCATTCGATTCGGTTCTAGAATTCACTATTGGCACACAGCTAGTTAACACAGCTAGTTATCACCGCTAGGCGCAGGCCGCGCCGGTAGTTTGGGAGCCTTCACGAACATTTTAGAATGTTCTGGTGAAATTGCGCGCACGACGCGTGTAGTCGAGTTTATTGTGAAGCTAACGTGAGCACCAGCGGTAATGCTTGAATGTTAGATCACGCATATATAAAAGACGACTTCTTTCTCTGACAATCGTGCTCGCTTCTATCATACAAGAAGCGTTGCTTGATTGTACTCAAAGCGTTACTTGATTGTTCTCAAAGCGTTACTTGATTGTACTCAAAGTACAATCAAGTAACGCGCTGTTAGCGTTACGTCATTGTACTTTGAGTGCTCCTTTTGCTGGGCATAAGTTCGCCAAATAGGCAATTCAATCTTTACCTATTTCACTGCTTGGTTCTTCACAGTCACAACCACGTAACACTGTAAAAGCTACCATATATTCGCAACGCAAGTTGTCAAAGATAATTTCTGAGTGATTTCATTGAATAGCTGTAGGGTTCACCACAGCGCCCAAACCATACCATTCAAAAGTAATTTCGGTTCTTGTTACTCTTGTCGTGTCATTTGCACCTGCAGGAATTATACTAGTTGTCCTGCAGAAATACTTCGCTGTCTCATCAATTGGCCTAATTGGGAGCGTGCTGTTCTGGTCTGGCATCATCGCTTCCCATTTCGCTCCCGATATTGCATGGATGACCGTGACATTTGGGTTCATTCAAGGTAAGCCACTCGCACGACTGATTCACCAGTACGCAACATAAACTGATGCAGCCCCTACGAAGGCACAAGGAACTCTGCGCGTGCTTGCTCTACAAAATTGGCACCCACATTGTTCTAGATCGGCTATGTTACTTTTATGCTTGCTACGCTCAAAATTTTTTCTAACATGTTTCAATTTCGTGATTTGGCTTGTTCCGTTCCCAAACTTTAGCACGATATCTCTGGGCTCTGCTTTCGCAAGTCACTTCCCTTATAGATTAATATCGCTAAATAATGCCTGTACTGCAACGCAATATGAGACCGCACGAAAAGTTATGTTTAAGACTGCAAATACACATGAGGCTTCGCGCGAAATTTGATGGTTCAAACACAAGCGAAATCGAAATGAGAAGCTGTTCTTTATGCCGGAACGGAGGAAAACGCCGCTATAACTGCTAAAGTTACCTTCCCCGATATGGCGGCTAACGCTTTTGCCAGCGGTGCGCTGAACTGAAGCACTCCATGCAGAAAAGCGACGTGCTGAGACTTACATTAGAAATGCATACTATAGCCACAACTTAATGCACGCACAGTCGGTTTGTTGCTGCTTGCAGGCTGCTGACAACAAAAATGTGCAAATATCTGCACCATACAGGCTGCGCCATTGGATCGCTTCCGTGCGTATAAGGTAAAAGTAAAGATATATGCTTTGTAGAAATATAGTTGTGCCAAGTGCGGAACACAAGGTGTTAAAGGTTGTGTGCGGCATGGTGCACGTCATCCAAGTGCACACTATGACATTTCTCCGTGTCCGGTTGCGGCTTCAGACGTAAACCCTCGTGATTTAAGTTTAATTAACTGAGCGCTCTCGCTTGCAGCCGGCCGCTATTTCCTGTTACAAGGCATGCAGATCAGTCGCGACCTCGATCGTTCTCGGAGCTGCTACACGTGTCGCGAAGAATATACTGACTGTTTGACGTCACGGAAAAGTCTATTGCGCTACAGCAGAGGCTTGGTAACGTAGAATGGTGGCGCCGACGCCCCCGAAAAAAAAAATACTAATCCTGTGGTCGTGCACTATGTCACGAGAGCTATATCCCACACGGTAGTTCACAAATAGAAATGCTAATGAAACCGGTACACATAAGGGCCTCAGATATCAGGAGATCTATAACTTTCTAGTCTCATAGGTTCTCCATCGCAGGCGTTTGGCAACGGTTCTTAGTCTTGCCCCAGTTATAGTGCAAGTTAGTGGCGAAACTTGTCGAACGTCGTGCTTCGCCGTTATACTGCGACTGGCTTTCACAAAAGTCGACATTTCATATAATCATTTCTGGACAAAACAGGCCGGTGGTGACTCCAAACGTGTTAGCAAACGGATATCTTTTCGAAATGAAACTTTTATAATAAATTCTATGCTGAAAGAGGGAGTGACCTAGTCCAAAGAGGTGACTGGCACCTACTACGTCAATTAACGCGACAGACGGTAAACAAGGGTGACGGGATAATACTTGCGGCCAGTCGTAAACGTTCCCGTTGATCCCGACCACTTGTATAGAGCTGCCACACTGACCACGAAGCGTGGGCACAATAAATGGTTGCAGATTCTTTTCTTTTTCTGTCAATTTTCGAATAGAACGAACCTACTGTGATAAAGATTAGAATAAAAAGAAAAGGATGCGCACTAATTGACCGCAACAAACCGAGATGCCAAATGTTTTCATTATTCCCAGCAATATGAAAAAAAGCATATGGTATAATATGTGCTGCTTTTATTAATTGAACGATGACTCAATGGATGAATGGATAGAACCTAATTAACAGCAACAAATATGTAAAAAATTCTTTCATTCAAATCAAATTCATTCTTCACGTCATTCATTCTTCAAGTCAGCACAACATGGCTTCCGCAAAACATATTCATGTGAAACGCAGCTAATGTCCTTCACTTATCACTTAAATCAGATTCTTGATAAATAATCGCATGCCGGCTGCATTTTTCTAGATTTTTCAAAAGCTTTTTGACAAGTCTATGGCAAACCTTTTGACAAGGTTTGCCATAGACTGCTACTTTACAGACTACGCGGACTAAATTTTGAAGATAACCTATTAAAGTGGATAGAATGTTTTCTCCGTAACAGATCACAATTTGTTACTGCTAACGGTCAAATTCTTCTTTTCGCGAAGTTCATTCAGGCGTTCTGCAAGGCTCTGTCTTAGGCCCCCCTGTTGTTTCTCATTTATAATTAATGACCTCTCATCAGTCATAACGTCTAACACTCATCTCTTTGCCGACGACTGTGTTAGTTTTCGAGAAATTACTAGCGATAATGACATTAACATATTGCAGTCTGACCTTAACGCTAAATTCAACTGGTGTGAAAAATGGGTAATGGACCAAAACATTAAAAAGTGCAAAATCATGCGTGTATCCAGAACTTCCACTGCGTCACCCCTTTACTATCTTAATAACATTCCTCTGGATTCCGCTAACTCTTACAAGTATCTTGGAGTTCACATCACAACTAACCTAAACTGGTCACCACATATTGAATACATTATTAACAATGCTAACCGCATGCTTGGCTATTTACGACGTAACTTTTATAATCTTCCATGTGGCTTAATATTGGAGCTTTATAAGACACTAATACGTTCTAAACTAGCATATGCTACAGCCGTGTAGGACCCCAGCTATGATAATCGAGTAACTTCCCTTGAACTTGTCCAGAATAGCTCCGTTCGTTTTATATTGTTCTAATTATAACAGAACCACGAGCATTTCACCCATGAAAACTTCCCTTGCACTTTCTTCAACATCTCGTAGAAAAATTTCCCTTTTAGCACTATTTCCCAAGATGTATCGCCGATCCTTCCTGCATGACCAACTACTTCTTCGCCGACAGCATATATCCCGCCGCATTCATCACCATCACAAAGTAGGCGTCCCTTCATGCTCCAGAAAAACTTTTTCTTCAATTCATTTTTCCCTTGTACATCAAAGGAGTGGAACAGACTACCCGGTGACATTGTTAATATTATTGATAACCACTTGTTTTGTGATGCACTAGCTACCATTGTGTAATTAGGCTTTTTGTTGCATTAACTAACATTGTATTATGCGAGATTTCTTTCTACAATCTAACTGTATTCACTGCTTTTTGTTGAATTATTTTTCTTGTAACAACCCACCCCCCCTCTGTAACGCCATTTGGCCCTGAGGGTACAATAAATAAATAAATAAATAAGTAAATAAATAAATAAATAAATAAATAAATAAATATAACGTACACTTACTTCCCTGGTTTTATCATCTATCGGCTTCATACTTTCGCTGAAGAAATTTTGTTGAGCTCATTTGACTCGCTCAGACAGTTTTACATTCATTTTCACTTTTTGCAAGGTGAGGTCTAACAATATCCGGGCCAAGTGTTCCTGTACTCTAAGTCGCTATTTTAATTCATCCTGTGATTGACTGTACGTTAAAATAAATGAATAAAAATGTTTGTTCGCATATTTTTTCCCCTTCTAGGGCTTGGATCTGGAGTCGTGTGCGTTGCAATCACCGTCGTGTTAATGACGTACTTCGACAAGTACAGGGGCGTGGCAACGGGCATTCGCTACGCCGGCTACTCGCTCTCGTCACTGCTTTACCCCATGCTGCTGGCTCGATTGGAGCATTCATTTCCGTTCCGACAGACTGTTCTGCTCTTCGGCGGCATCAGCCTACACTTGACACCACTGGTTCTCGCTCTGAAAGAGCCTCCGTGGGAGAGACAGTCGGAACACGCGAAGAAACCGACCGTGAAAAAGGCCATGTCATACAGTGATCAAAGCGAATTGGGAGGGCCGTGGAAGAGGCTCGGACAGAACACACAAACAGCACCAACGCAGGGATCACGGGCCTGCCTGGAGGACTCACGCGAAAAGATGACGGCAGCCAACCAAACAAACGATGCAGACGGCCGCAGTATGCTGGTGGCCCGCGCTGCAAATATATTCACCGGTCCAGTGGAACAGCATGACACTACAGTTGATCAGCAGACTACGAAGACAACATCAGTACGAAATTGCGGCACGGTGGATCCCAGAATAACAATATTTGTAGAATCCGATTTGAAGAACATTAGCGTAAACGCAAGAAACGAACTTAGCAGTGTAACCTCCAGTAAACGCCAAAGTGGTATAGAACATGGTAGCACGAACCGCATTTTCATTGCTAATGGAATTACACGTGCCACAATGGACAACAGCATAGTTCCGAGGACAAGTGAAAATGTTGAGGTCCCTATTGATAGGTCTTCGGGAGACAAGCCGAGCGAAATGCTGCAGCGGACGTGCTGCGCGCTAGTGACATCGCAATCAAACGAAAATGCCGTCAACTGCACGAGTAGCCAGAAATCGTTCCGGAATCAAAAGCGCAGCCCCCGCTTCGCTCAGCTTTTAGTGAAGCCTACGTACTGGGTTGCGGTTCTTGGGAGGCGCTTTAGCCGACTACAGCGATTGCGTTCTGATGGCGACTCTGGTGGATGCAGCGCTCGATCGCGGAGCAACGCGCGTTCAAGCGGACCTTGCAATAGCGTGTTCTGCGCCAGCGCAGTTGTTGGGCCGCACTGTGGTTCCCCTAGTGGCCGACATCGGCTACACCAACCGCACAACACTCGCCTGCGCTTGCTACTTTCTGTTCGCCGTAACCATTGCGCTTCTAGCCTTGACGCGCAGCTACGCTACGTACGCACCTTGTGCGGGAGTTGCTTCCCTCTTCATGGGCTCCTTGACTACCATGAAGCACGTGGTCACAGCTGACTACTTCGGGGTCGAAGCCGTTCCAGTGGCGTGGTCTACCACAGGCGTGATAATGCTACCGATGCTCCTCTGCAATCCATCCATATTAGGTGAGCTCCACTGTAGGAAGCCCATTTATGACGTCATTGAACAAGCGAAACGTGGCCAGGGCTTAGTAATGTTTCCCATAACACTGCGTTGCTGCCTATATCATCATCTGTTAGCCAATATATACACTCGTGCATTATTGCATTGGCACGCCTTTAGGCGGTGGACAAACGGCCACTGAATCCTTGCAGATGAAAGGTACTTTTTTTCAGTCACCATTTTCTCTATCTCAAGCCGCTATTGCCCTTCAGGGAAAGCCCTCGTGTTTACAATGATGAAAAAAAAAAGCATGGCGCAGCAAAAAAAAAAGTAATAATAATAATAAGAAAAGAAAAAAAAAACGAGAATTTTATATGAGCGAAGAAATGATAATTTCTGGGGTTTAACGTCCCAAAACTGCAATGTGATTATGAGAGACACCGTAGTGGAGGGCTCCGGAAATTTCGGACCCCCTAGGGTTCTTTAACGTGCTCCTAAATGTAAGTACACGGGTCTCAAGCATTTTCACCTCCCTCGAAAATGCGGCCGCCGCGCCCGGGATTCGTATCAGTGAAGAAGTAGGGTTTGAAGAGAAGGTAATATGCGCCGCATGATCTGGCATTGTTGCCGGAGTAGCGTAGTGATTGGCCATGCTCTGTGACGCGATCCAGTCACGTCTTGCATAAGTGAAAATTTGCACACCTCGGGCGGTGCCGTTGCACAACTGACGCTTCCGCTACACCGCGCGTGACGTGACTGTAGCTTGAAAACTATGTAAGCATCGTTACTCACATGCAACTTTCCTAAATTGATATAATGCCTCTAATTGGAAGGTTCTTCCTACTTATTTCTTTTTTTATTATCACCTCTTTTTAACAACTTCTTTATCTCGATACAGGCTCCATAACACGATTTCCTTTATATATCGCGTTATGGAGCCCGTGGGGTAGGAAATGCGGGGCAAGCGTCGGCAGTGTTGTAGGTGAGGGAAAAATCAGAGGAACGGAAAGATAGAATATCGCATTTAAAGAGCTAGAATGAAACCCAGGCATTCTGCGTGGCATTCAAGTATTCTACCTCAGAGCTACGTCAGTGCTTGAAGCAGCTTACGATACAAACCATATAATGGCGTCATATCGCGCCAACGTCAACTGGGGATTCCATGTTCACTAACGGCTTTAATAACAATGTAATAAACATTGCATATTAATTCCTGTGACTCGCCAAGCTATGGTGAACCTTTGCACAACCTGGAGGAATACGGTGAAAGCCGCTTCTTGTGATATGCACATCATCGCACCGTAATAATAATAATAATAACTGAGGTTTTACGACCCAAAACCACGATATGATTATGAGAGACGCCGTAGTGGAGGGCTCCAGAAATTTCGACCATCTGGTGTTCTGTAACGTGCACTGACAACGCACAGTACACGGGCCTCTACCATGTCGCCTCCATCGAAATGCGACCGCCGCGGCCGGGATCGAACCCGCGACCTTCGAGTCAGCAGCCGCATCATCGCACCGTAGCATACTCTTCATTTCGATAAAACTCACACCTGTGCTCTAATGTGATCTAACGTAAGTACCGTCGTTACGTGAGACCATAGGATACCCTTGGGCGTCAATGTAGTCGACGTGCCCAATATACCCACGATCAATCCTGTAGCCGAGGGGTGGGGAGAGGGGGTCCTAGGAGGCCAGCCCGCCTCCCATGCTGTTGCTTCCTCAAATAGATACTATCGTGAAAACAGGTACTTTCCTAAAATAGTCAAGGCCTTCAGCGTAGTGTCCCCGCACCCCTCGGAAAAAAAAATTACTCGCTACGGGCCTGCCCGCGATATACCCATAACTACCCAAAATGCACAAAGAAGTCGGTCGAACTCGCAACGCTTGACTCACATCAATAAAAAAAAATGCGGTAGACGCCACTACTTGCCTACGGCTTGGCATGACATCGAGTTCCAGAACGACTGGGATCTGCCCAATTATATTCATGTTCATATGTAAAACAATTCGAGAGAGAGAGAGATAACTTTTTTGGGTCCCGCAGTTTGGGGACCAGGTCCCCGCCTAAACCTAGCCCGGTAGCCCTTGGGCCCTGGCGGCGTTTTCAGCCAGCTGGATGGCCTCGAGTTGCTCTTCCACAAAGCAGTATGGCCGCCCACCTGCTCCTCATCAACTATTTCACAGCCCTGTCGAGGTACCTGAGGGCAAGCCCACCGAATTGTCTCAATTCCGCCCAGTTCCTACGTAACTGGCATTTGCCATTCGAATGTTCTTCGCCACTCTGCAGTGCAGCGTCCATATGCAAGGATTTATTTCTTGTTTTTCCAGACAACACATATTTTTTAAAATCAAAATGCTAATAATAATTGTTGGGGCTTAAAGTCCCAATATTACGATGTGATTATGAGAGATGCCGTAGTGGAGGTCTCCGGAAATTTCGACCACCTTTGGGTTCTTTAACGTGCACCAGAATCTGAGTACATGGACCTCTGGACACTTCCATCTTGATCGAAAATTCGGCCGCCGCGGCCAGCATTCGATTCCGCGACCTGCGCGTCACCAGCTGAGCATCATAGCCACAAGACGACCGTGGCGGCTAATATCAAAGTACCATGACAGTCAGGCGCCTCGTCTTCACAGGCGAAGTCTACGTCGAGCTGTAAATACTTTGCCGTTACATTGAAATTACATTGAAATTACATTGAAAATGAGTTATTATTAATTCACTTTTAATTAACAACTTCAGAGAGGTTGTTTATTTGAAAAAAAAATTGTCGCATTTCATGCCATATCAACTTCCTAGAAATCCGTATAAGTGCACATAACGAAATATTCTTTATCGAACTTCAATGGCGATGTCGAAACCGAGCGCACAAGAAAGGGGGCCGCTCTTTTACGTCAGAGCGGTGCATCCCGTGACGCCAAAGTGACGCACTTTGAATGAAGGCCAGTTGCGGCGCTATCTTGTCGTGGAAAGCGGCAAGTTCATTTGAATTGCATGGGGAATCGCCTTACTATTGAGTGCGATGGTTAGTGGTTATGTATTTCTTTCGCGCTGTGGGAAGGCAAACCGCAGTTTCCACGTTTTCTTTCAGTGCACAGCGTCAAATCGGGGAGCAGCCACTGTGGCAATTCTTCTTGCAGACAGTCTTACAGATGAAAGAGTACTTCGTTCCTACTTATAAATAAATATAAAAAAGGAATAGATAAGCACCACCAATCATATGCCAGGAAAAAATGGCATTCTCTTAAGCTATAACGCTGAGGAGAACGCGGACAAATTCCTGTGCTCCCACGGCACGCTCATTAATTATTGACAACTGGAACCTTTTGTGTTTACGCCGCTGACACTGAATTTTCTGACTCTTGGACCTCATAAAGTTTTCGCCTTAACAAGCGGTCCACCTGTGTATATCAGAAGACTTGCCGTTTTTCCTGATTTGATTCTGCTGCGACGCGCCTTCATTTAAATTCCGTCTCTTCCTCGCCACGGGAAGGCGGTCGGACGTAAAAGAGCGGCAACCTTTTCTGCTCTCCCGGCCCACTTGGTTGCGATATCGCCATTGAAATTCAATGATGAACATCTCAAATTATACGTGTATTTTTCTTATTTCTAGAAAACAGCAATGCCTTAAATCGCGACGCTGTACACGCTCTCATATAAACGACTGTCATCAAGTTGAACTAAATGTTAAGTAACATGTTTATGTTAAATATTCTGCTCAAAGTACCTTTAGCTGTCAGCCGTCGTGGAGCAGTGGTTATGGTGCTCGGCTGGTGACCTGAAGGTCGCGGGTTGGATCCCCGCCGCACCGGTCTCATTTCGATGGAGGGGAAATGGCAGATGCCCGTGTACAGTGCGATGTCAGTGCACGTTAAAGATCACCAGTCGAAATTTCCCGAAGCCCTCCTCTACGGCGTCTCTTATAATCATATCGTGGTTTTGGGATGTAAAACCCCAGATATTATTATTATTATTATTATTATTATTATTATTATTATTAAATTAACTTAAGCTGCGGCAAGGTATTTCCGCCTCGACGTAGAGTTCGTGTGCTATGACTACAGGTGCGTCGCTGAATAACGTATATATAAAAATCAGTGTAGTCGAAAAAAACACACACAAACATCCTGTATAGTGGTGCTTGGGGATCATGCACTCATGGGTTTCAGTACTTATCGCACAGCGCATCAATGACGAACTTTTGTTTTTGCCATTGCTATAGCAACTTTTTTTTTGTTGGTACAGGTATGATAACGGAGATTTTGGCGCCTAAATTACACAAGCGTTGTCCTTAACATTTTGATTAAGAGGTACATACTACATGCAGTTACTTCGTCACATACGAGAAAGAGAAAGCAAGAGATTTTAAAGAGTATCATTCATAGGAATGATGCCTTGTAATGAGAGGCAGAATTTCGACTTACGAGCTTAGGTATAAGGGCAAGCAAATAGTAAATAGGACAATTAGTTTTAACCAAATATGTAATGAATGCTTACAGAAAAATTTCGCTAGTTTACACAAGCCAGCCACCAGCATATTATCATTTTTCCCATCATCGTATTTCTCTGCTCCCTCTCTAACGGGAAAACGTTACTTAGCTAGGTTGGCGAAAACGCACACCGGGCGGGCGTCCAGGAAATCCCTGTGCGGAAAGCATGTGGCCTCTTCAACCGGAAGTGATCGACGCCGGACGTCAACAACTGTCTCCGAAAACATTCAGCCGAGGATTAGGAGAGGGTATCACGCAGCAGAAGGGGAAATTCCGACTTTAATGTAGTGCATAATTGTCCACCATATCAGTTGTCCTTCAACTCCTGGGGTGGCCGTGTCGCAGCAGCATGCATAGATGCAGTGAATCTGATGCTGACGCCGTGTGCCCAGAGTAGACATTGCTGAAGATTCGGTGACAAAACGCTTCCCTTGAGGAGGAGGACTCGGGGAGCAGCGTGAATTGAAACGGGTGCGCTCTACATTGTAGGAGCCACACGCACCTGGCTGATCGCCAAATACGAGAAGGGCTGAGAAAGGCAGGCATTAGGAACATGCTCGGTGGGTTAATGTTATGCATTAGATATCCACACAAGATTGTGCGAAGCGTTGGTATGATCCATAGGCTCGCCGACGGAGCTCTTGAAAGATGCAGTACGTGCAGAAGACGTTTACGCAGAAATGATCAGTGTGGCTTTGATTCCCGCCGGGAACCGAGTACATGGTATGCAGAAGAGCAAATGATTTTGACACTACTTTGCAGTCGCCTTCCTTAAAACAACCAAATAAAAAAAAAACTCCTTCATGTTGTAATCTCATAAGTATATGCTGAGGGGTCTTCTGCAACTTTTTTTTATTAGGTTGGTCAGAGTTAACCGGAACACACTGTAAATGTGGTGTAATGCTATCTGTCGAGCCAGCTTTACTAGACATGTCTCCTTGTCTTTATACAACCTACTGCCAATAGCATTATCCACTTAGAAAGAAATGACTTAGAAGAAATCACTGTGGTACTCTCTACATAGCATCGTGCTCAGCACGCTTTCATTTTCTTGTCCCAAACCAACATCTTACGCGCTGACACAAATTTAGAAATCAATTTGAAGATCTCCCACATGCCCGTAGCTCCATAGCGTACTAAGCAGAACTAGAATATGGTTGACAGTGTCAACTGCCCTCTCAATGTCTAAGAATGCCGCTATTGTCAACTTTCTTAGGCACGTTTATGTCCTACGTACGTTGAAATATGTATTTTTGCATTCGTTCTGCATCCTGTATTTACAAAGGTTTCCTAAAACGAGCGTACAACTACACCCATTTAGTTACACTGCAACTAAAGTGCGGCATCAACCGTAATTCCACATTACTTTGCATTAGCAACTTATATTTCGACTTGCAATATTAACTAACGGGACGAAAAGATTCCAAGTCCAATGTCATTTTACCCTGTATCAGAATTGGGATGACATAAGGCAAAATTCCAAGACATATTTATACAAGTACCATTTCTCCTGTTTATTGACCAATAGAAATTTCAAGAAGGGCATTTGCACACGTCGGCCCGACACTTCCTTGGCCTAACTGTGTAGGTCATCGCGTCTGGCGCAGCCGCATATATTTCGCCACATGACGCAATCAGTCGGCGCAGCTTGGATAAAGAAAATTCAAGGTCTAGATTAGTGTTGCGAGTAGAATATCAAGTTCCAACTTCCTGTTCAGATCATTCGAGTAAATTTTCACATTCTACACCCACTGTGATGAAAAACTAGGTTGCTGCAGAGATTGCAAAATTTAGAAGCAGCTGCTATGTCTAGGGCTACTGCGAAAGCACCATTGCGTCTCGGCCAATGTTACAGGCGTTAGATGTCGCAAGGTCGGGCATCTCAAATGGAGGAAAATGAGATGACGAACACGTCCCTGTCTCTGTTCACACCTGAGCTTTCGGAAGATTTATTGACGCTTTGGTTTATGCAAGGCATAATATCTACACAACTTGTTGCGCTTCCGCACGTTCTTCTATGCAGCGTGTTTCAAATGCGCCTATGCGAAGTTCTACGAAGTTGTTAACTTTTATAGAGCGGGAACCTTACGAAACAAATCCGACTTTCTTTTCTCCTCTCAACTGGTGCATTTAGGTTCACTCTTACTAGCGAGAGTATTATTCGCCTTGGCAAGCTAGAAGCCATTGTTCAATAGAGTACACTGAATAGTTTCATGAAGACAGAGTGAAAAGCTCAAAATGCTGATTCCCCCCGCCTTCAAGAGCCCTTCTTCA